>JAOTOL010001609.1:1180000-1402500 GCA_034440575.1 Imbricaverruca yamaguchii | reverse complement strand
AAATTAACTTAACCCTTTTACGGTATGGTTTTGCTAGACCTGAATCTGTAGATTTGGGGAGATCATTCCAAAACTGTCCCCCTTAGATCTCGGAATCTATTGGGCCCATTTCAAAACTGAATAGTTCAAGATAATTTTACCGGTCAGATCTATATTTTTGTGATGTCGAGATGGGCTTTTTTGCAATAGCAAAGTCAGGAGGAAAACATGGAGAAAAATTAAAGCCGCATTGGTCTGTATAATCTCAATATTATCAACTTTTAACATATGACGCCATGGAATGTGCCCTCAATCAATCCATTTCGGCTTACCCATTCCCTTCGTGTATTTGCCTCCACTCCCCCCCCATCATTTTCAGAAATCAACACTCATGCAAAGTAGTCACCAGGGAATCATATTATAAAAGACCATGATTATGGGCTGATGCAGGAATTCTCAGGTAGGGACATATTTTCCTTGGAGGTGCTTAGTTCGATCTTTTCATTCGGCGGCAAAATTCGTTGGTCGGGCAGGTTGGGGTGGGGGTGGGGTGATCTCGAGGATACCGGGGAGTGCCTCTTCGTTTCAATGGGGCGCCTTTTCCTCTGAAAGGGATGTCTGGCTGGAAGATCCGTTGAGCGTATTTGTGCATGTCCTGAACACTTCGTCATCGACTGGATCTGCCATTGAGAACCTTGAACCTTGAACCTTGAAGATATTGACCTAAGGTCCCGAAATTTGCACACAATAGAGTTCTCTATCGTGCCCATCCACCCTGCGAATTTCGTTAGGCTAGCCTTAATGGGAGCCGGGGTCATAGGGGCGGAATCCGCCCCCCCTCCAGTGCGCGTAATTTTCAAAGGCCCTCCAGGGCGCGTGTTAACGGCTAAGGTTCAACGCAAACCGGTTTCTTCGGTCGCCTCCCATTTTTTTTTCGTTTTCACTAAAACATGCCCAAATTTGGCATCAAGTAATAGTTTTTGGTGAACCATCGTGCAACATTTCAAATCGGTACATGTCAAAGTCATACTTCTAAGTCAAAGGTTAGCTTGATTTATTAGATGGCGATATTAAAGCGATATCGACCGAACGTGAGGTTTGGTTGCTATTGCTTAAATTTCAATCAAATGGGCGTCATTCAACGTGGGGTGCGATGCAGTATCAGAAAGCTAAGCAATTTAAATGTTCGTTTTCAAGGATTAAGGCCAAGTTGATCCTTCAGTCTCCTATTAAAAAAAAGTTTCCTCTCAAGCCTATCCAAATCTGGTACCGATCAATAACCAGTGCTGAACGCTCGAGTAGCATTTCAAACCGGGACATATCAAGTTCATAGGTTTGATTGAGTTCTGCAATGTCCTCGCGATTCGTCGCTATGGGTTTAATTTGCATCAAGTTGGTGTCATTTGACGTGGCTTGTGCTATATTATATGATGTCAAATATAAATAATTTCTAAGGTCAATGATCAAACCGATGTCTTTGATCGACTCGTACATTTTTTCTTCGTCCTAACCTATCCACATCCAGTATCAAGCAATTGCCGTGGTGCACCTTAAGTAACATTTCAAACCGGGACATGTCAATGTCAAGCCACAAGACCGAAGGTTAGGTTAAATTGTTCGAAGTCCTCGCGCCTCATCGCTATGCCTTCAATTTTCACCAAGTGGAGTCATTCGACGTGCCGGGTCGTACTCGTACCAGAGCCCTTCAAAAGACAATCGTATCCCGCAAAAAGCGACAAGTCTAAATATGCGCGATACTTGAAAAATAAACTGGGAGCCCAACAAGCACGCCAGAGGCCTTCAAACCGCACCAGGGCACTCAAATCGCATTGCAGGCTACAAAAACGGCACACGACTAAAAACAGGTCAAAGCCCAGCAAGCATGCCGATGTCAGCCCGCTGTTATGTGTCGGGGCGAGCTAGACATCTCGTAAGCGGCATGCGGATCTTGGGACGCTCTCGACCTGACACCGGCAAACTGGCTTGGAATATGGAATATCAACCTACGTCGGGTTGAGTTCGGCACATCAATAGCTGAGTTCGGCATATCAATAGCTGTCAGCCGGCGTCGGGCCGTTGTGCGACATTTCACTTTCTAGCCGTTAGTTAGTTAGTTATTGGGGTTTGGGGCGCATCGACTGCAGAGGTCATGCAGCGCCCATATCATAACAGCGTCAATCATATCACGTTTTTAAAGGCGAAACTGACTAAGGCTAGTAGATGCGACACATATAATCTATTGCCATGACGCACATCCCAACCATCATGGTTTTACAACGTATATGTCATCGCATTAATGGGGCGTATATACCACAGAAAACCTAAGCACTTTCTAGCCGACGGCTGACCGCCAGCGTCTCGACAGCACCCCGACATCTCCCCGACGTCGGCCCCACGTCGGACGCGTATCGGCTGGATGTCGTGCATGTCGGCATGGGCGGACATTTCACTGCCCAGCCGACAGCGGGCCGCTAACTTCCCGACAGTGGTCCGACGTAGGGCTGAACATCGGGCCGACATCGGGCCGACATCGGGCCGACATCGGGCCGACATCGGGCCGACATCGGGCCGACATCGGGCCGACATCGGGCCGACATCGGGCCCTTGTCGGCATGTTCACTGTGAGCCCGCAAAAAGCGACGTGGCTCAAGAGGAGGTACAAATGGAACAACTTACTCTACCCAAAAGGTGGTGGGTTCCAAAGAATCGTGCCGAGGCTTTCAAAATTGCAGATACTCGAGAACCCACGCCGAGGCTAAAAATGGCGCCAAGGCTCAAAATCCCATTTGGAGGCGAGGAAAAGAACGAGCCGAAGCCCCAGAAAGAAATCGGGGCCATGCCAAATAAATCCCGACCCCGAAAGTCAGCATTGAGTCCAAGTACGACAGAGGTCTCAAAAGAGCGCTTAGGATGTTGCGAAAAACGTGCTGGGCTCAAAAATAATGTCGCAAGCGTCCAAAAATGTGTGGCCCGAAAACATCGCAACGGAGCCCAAAAATCAACCTCGAACCAACAGATCATTCATTCCATTACCCCGAAATGTGACTCGGGCTCGGAGAAAAAAGAAATTGGCGGAGTCCCGAAAGATCGCGTTCAGGCCCGGGCAATTTTAGTCGTGGCATCGACAACTCTCGCCGTGAACCCGACAACTTAAGCGCTTGGTCTCGACAAATCGCACCGAAGCACCCCAAAGCCGCACTGGGGACCAGTTACCTTTCCAGGGCTTCCAGTACGAAGTTAATGCAATGCTGTAAAGTTGTTTGTGTTGGGTGCAGCTAGGTAGGTAAGAAACATTTATATTGAAGCGTTTGAGGGAAACAAGTAAATGCTTTTCAACCATGGTAATCTCCCAGGAATTGAAGCGCATCCCATCAATTCAAGGTTCAATTTTACGTGATATCACCTTGAATTCAAGTAATCAAAACTATGATAAAAGACTAGCTTGACGTCATCAAAACCTCATAAAGAGGTGCAAAATTGTAAAATATACTTTTTATTAACAATTTCCCTATGTATTATGCGCAAAAGTATAATTATCTTTATTTTGAATTTGAGTTCACTGGAAGCGAACATGCCAGAGGTTTTTATTTGGGACAACTGACAAATTTTCGGCGTCCCAGCTCCATGCTCTTTCATGTTTCCCCATGTCTTCTGCACACTTCCTCCATACACTTCCATGTGACCTGCCTCCGTCCTCTTCACACATCGCTGACGTCCCCTTCCTCCTAACGTAACCTATCCTAACCTAGGCTAAAAACTTAAAAGAAATAAATAAAATTTGTACCTTTCCGGGATCGTTGAAGACGTCATAGCTAGTCTCGTAACAGCCTGTTATTTTTTTACCTGCAACAAGTGCGCCAATTTCGGTGACATTGAAACAGAGTGTATACTTCCCGAAAGATTATCAAAATATCACTGAATAGTAGGAAGGTGAGTACATGCACGCGCACATATGGTGGACGTATTTGCCTACCCTGTTTAAGTGGTGCGGATTGCTTATGATAAAAGTGGGGATAGTTAATGGCGGCTATGGCGTTATGATAAGTTGTATGTTAATTATCCAATCCAAAATGATGAGTTGTTAAGAATTCTCCAATGTAAATGCCTGCAAAATATGTGAAAAGTTCAAAACTTCCTTTATCTAAATTCAGATTAGACATGTCCTCCAAAAACAAAGGTGCAAAAGAATGGTTGGAATGTCAGGCTGGCTTATATGATATTTGATAAAAGCAACTAAGGCTAAGAAAGATGTTTTTATGGTGTTCAAGGAAGCTTCAAATATCGTAGATATAAGGTCGTATCGAAAAGCTAGAGATGCTGAGAAGCAGAAAACTAGAGCAGCAAGGAAAGCAAAAATATTGGATTTGGCGAGGAACTGCAATGGGGATAGCAAAAAGTTCTTAAGTTTTTACAGGCTGACCAAAGTTTCTAGCACAATTGGTCCACTGGAAGTAAGTGGGACTATATTAAGTGAGAATGGAAGATGGTTGAGGAGCTGAACAAGCAGTTTAAATAAGTGTTTACATTGGAAGATATGACTAATCTGCCAGCCAATACACCACAGCTTAGGGACAGGCAATCAGGTAAATGATGTTAATTTACTTGATAGTGATGTTGTCTTTAATCATATCAGGAAAATAAAACAAAACAAGGCATCAGGGCCTAATGAAATTTATCCTTGGGTGTTGCACAAAGTTGAAAAGGGATTTTTCAATTCCACTCAGTGTAACTTTTTTTGCAGATCAGTTTCACAAAATGAAATTCCAACCAATTAATAATGTGCAAATGTAGCTCCTATTTTCAAGAAAAGAGAGGAAAAGTTGAAAACTATAGGCCAGTAAGCCTCACATCCATATTCTGCATTTTCTAGGTCAGTTTCACATCCATGGTCTGCAAGGCACTCAAATAAATTATCAAGGATGGAATGGTTAGTTATCTGGAAAGAAACATATTTATTTAAGGTACTCAACATTGGTTTAGAAAAGGATGAATGTCTATCACAAATCTTAGACTTTTTACATTTTTGTACAGAGCAATTTGATCAGGAAAATCAGATTGATGCAGCATATCTTGACTTTAGTAAGGACTTTGACAAGGTACCCCATAAACAGTGAATGATGCAGCTTCAGGTCCATGTTATTGCAGGTAGCATCGTAAAATGGATAGAGCAGTGGCTTTTAGATAAACAGCAGAGAGTGATACTAAATGGCACAAAGTCATCATGGCAAAATGTTCTTAGTGGAGTCTCCCAGGGGTCAACACTAGGGCCACTATTGTTCATTATATTTGTAAATAACATTGAGAGTGGCCTCAGCAGTAAGGTTTGGAAATTCGGAGATGATTTGAAGGTCTTTAGAGTAATAACAGGACACAATGAGCAGGTCTTGCTGCAGAAAGACCTAGACAAACTCATGAAGTGGTCTGAAAAATGGCCAATGAAATTTATTTTTGATGAGTGCAGAATGGAGAATGACTTATTTTTTATTCTGAACACAAAATTGGGGCATCAGAACAGACCAAAGAAGCCAGGCAGAAGGCACTAAGAATTCTTGGGATTAATCAAATACTTAAAATACAATTGCCAGGCTTTCTCTTCAATTCTGTAGTCACTCTCCATGTTGTGGTTCAAATAGCACAACACCCATTTGCTGTGCATTCATATAAAGATATATGACATACTGAGAACATCTTATCATAAGAGTAGGTCATCCATGGATAATATACAAATCATCAAATTGGCAACTGCATGTGTATCATTTTATGTATGCTTCTGTGGTTCAATGCACCCTTAGTGGCTGCCTTGATGCCCAATGTCTCCTGTATTGGCATGGTACCCAGTTTAGTCCATTCCCCTTCCTCTAGTCAACACCATCTGAACTGTCAACTATCAATACTATTTGAATCTGTCACAATTGGCAAAGGCAGTGGATAATTTTGCTTCTATCACCACATCATTTAGATGAGTTGGTAACTGAGATAAGGTGAGGCCTGTTCAGTTAAGAATAGCATAAACTCATTCAGTTTATGTGGCAGGTGATATTTATTTTGCTCATCCTTTGCTATTCAATGCAATAAAGGATTTGTTGATGCCAAAACAAATTCAGAAGCTGGTGCCTAGCAAGCTGTTTTGATGTGACCAACAAGCAAGAGTGTTTCAATTGGTGGGACTGTTGACTGCTGGCTGGATGACTAATGTTTGTGTTTTGCAAGGTGGCGATCTCCATTGCAGCTCAGATGGAGCTGCTGTGTATCGCTCATGCGAGACTCGCCAGAGCCACCATCGTGCCGGTGTGCCGCATCGGCCGGCCGCACTCTCGTCGGCTGTCGCTGCAGCGCCTCTGTCTGGCCAGCCACTCCAGCCAGTCGCGGAAGCTGCAGCTGGAGCAGGCCAGGCAGGCGGTGCGTGACCTGGTGGGCGAGCAGCGCACGCCCGCCGCCGCCGACTGGGACCGGCTGGCGCACACCTACCGGCAGTTCGTGCCGGACGCCAGTCTGGACGTGATCGACCGGCAGACGCTGCTGGCGTGTCGCGAGCGGCGCGACCTGATGCCGGCGCGCGCGCTGCTGCGGCACCGGCGCGACGCGCACGCCATGCCGGCCGGCAACCTGACGGCTTTCCTCGAGCTGTACACGGTGTGTCGCGGCGGCAGCGACGCCGACGCGCTCGAGGTGCACCGGGCGCTGGCGACGCAGCGGCTGGACCACGCCAGCGCCAGCCGCGCCGTGCAGGGCCTCTGCGCCACGCGCCACTGGCGGCTGGCGCTGGAGCACCTGCCGGCCGCCGGCGAGCCCGGCCGGCCGTCGGTGGCGGCGCTGACGGCGCTGGCCGCCGCCGCCTTCGCCGCCGGCGACGCGCAGCTCGGCTGGCAGCAGCTGGACCGGCTGGCGGCGGCCATGCTGCGGCCCGGCGACGAGGCGCTGCACGCCTGGCTGCGCCACAGCCAGGCGGCCGGCCGCCGGCAGGCGCGCGCGCAGCTGGACGGCGGCGCGGCCGGCGGCGAGGTGGAGCCGGCCGGCGCCGCTGCCGCCGACCTGCTGCTGCGGCTGCTGCGCCACCTGGCGCACAGTGAGATGTGGCTCAGCGAGGAGGTGGCGACTCGGCTGCTGCAGCTCTGCACCGCCAGACTGGTGGACCGCTGGACAGCAGAGGCGACCCACGTGTCCAGCAGGTGGGCACGAGCACATTGGCATCGTTACGTATACATGGGTGATGCTTGCTGCGATGTCCAATCCTTCATTTACTGGCAAGGGTATGCTCAAGGGATTCTAGAGACTGGTATGCACCCTGGTTCCACATAATGAATGAAATACCACCACCAAACGTCCCATGCTATGTTGATCAATCCAAGCTATTATGTTCTTGGAGTGACTGTGGGGTGAGACGTCCGCCTTGGTCACTGAGTGTCGTCCTCTAACAGTGGCTGCTGTCAGCCAACTGTGGGGCTGGACGTCCGCCTTGGTCAGTCAGTGTCGTCTTCTGACAGTGGCTGCTGTCAGCCGACTGTGGGGCTGGACGTCCGCCTTGGTCAGTGAGTGTCGTCCTCTGACAGTGGCTGCTGTCAGCCGACTGTGTGGCTGGACGTCCGCCTTGGTCAGTGAGTGTCGTGCTCTATCTGACAGTGGGGCGGGACGTCCGCCTTGGTCAGTGAGTGTCGTGCTCTATCTGACAGTGGGGCGGGACGTCCGCCTTGGTCAGTGAGTGTCGTCCTCTGACAGTGGCTGCTGTCAGCCGACTGTGGGGCGGGACGTCCGCCTTGGTCAGTGAGTGTCATCCTCTGTCCGGCAGTGGCTGCTGCCAGCCGACTGTGGGGCTGTACCTCCTCCTTGGTCAGTGAGTGTCGTCCTCTGACAGTGGCTGCTGTCAGCCGACTGTGGGGCTGGACGTCCGCCTTGGTCAGTGAGTGTCGTGCTCTGTCCGGCAGTGGCTGCTGTCAGCCGACTGTGGGGTGGGACGTCCGCCTTGGTCAGTGAGTGTCGTCCTCTGACAGTGGCTGCTGTCAGCCGACTGTGGGGCTGGACGTCCACCTTTGGTCAGTGAGTGTCGTCCTCTGTCCGGCAGTGGCTGCTGTCAGCCGACTGTGGGGTGGGACGTCCGCCTTGGTCAGTGAGTGTCGCCCTCTGACAGTGGCTGCTGTCAGCCGACTGTGGGGTGGGACGTCCGCCTTGGTCAGTGAGTGCCGTCCTCTGTCCGGCAGTGGCTGCTGCCAGCCGACTGTGGAGCTGGACCTCCGCCTTGGTCAGTGAGTGTCGCCCTCTGTCTGACAGCGGCTGCTGTCAGCCGACTGTGGGGTGGGACGTCCGCCTTGGTCAGTGAGTGTCGTCCTCTGTCTGACAGTGGCTGCTGTCAGCAGACTGTGGGGCTGGACGTCCGCCTTGGTCAGTGAGTGTCGTCCTCTGTCTGACAGTGGCTGCCGTCAGCCGACTGTGGGGCTGGACGTCCGCCTTGGTCAGTGAGTGTCGTCCTCTGTCCGATTGTGGAGCTGGTCGTCCTCCTTGGTCAGTGAGTGTCGTCCTCTGTCTGACAGTGGCTGCTCTCAGCCGACTGTGGGGCTGGACGTCCGCCTTGGCCAGTGAGTGTCGCCTTCTGACAGTGGCTGCTGTCAGCTGACTGTGGGGCTGTACCTCCTCCTTGGTCAGTGAGTGTCGTCCTCTGTCTGACAGTGGCTGCTGTCAGCCGACTGCGGGGCTGGACGTCCGCCTTGGTCAGTGAGTGTCGTCCTCTGTCAGTGGCTGCTGTCAGCTGACTGTGGGGCTGGATGTCCGCCTTGGTCAGTGAGTGTCGTCCTCTGTCAGTCTGCTGTAGCTGACTGTGCAGTGCTGCTGTCAGCCGACTGTGGGCTGGACGTCCGCCTTGGTCAGTGAGTGTCGTCCTCTAACAGTGGCTGCTGTCAGCCGACTGTGGGGCTGACTCCGCCTTGGTCAGTGAGTGTCGTCTCAGTGCTGCTGTCAGCCGACTGTGGGGCTGGACGTCCGCCTTGGTCAGTGAGTGTCGTCCTCTGTCCAGCCGCTGTGGCGACGTCCGCCTTGGTCAGTGAGTGTCGTCCTCTGACAGTGGCTGCTGTCAGCCGACTGTGGGGCTGGACGTCCGCCTTGGTCAGTGAGTGTCGTCCTCTGTACAGTGGCTGCTGTCAGCCGACTGTGGGGCTGGACGTCCGCCTTGGTCAGTGAGTGTCGTCCTCTGCAGTGGCTGCTGTCAGCCGACTGTGGGGCTGTACCTCCGCCTTGGTCAGTGAGTGTCGTCCTCTGTGACAGTGGCTGCTGTCAGCCGACTGGGCTGTGGTGTGTTTGTGGGGGGGGCTGGACGTCCGCCTTGGTCAGTGAGTGTCGTCCTCTGTCAGTGGCTGCTGTCAGCCGACTGTGGGGCTGGACGTCCGCCTTGGTCAGTGAGTGTCGTCCTCTGCTCTCTACAGTGGCTGCTGTCAGCCGACTGTGGGGCTGGACGTCCGCCTTGGTCAGTGAGTGTCGTCCTCTGTCTGACAGTGGCTGCTGTCAGCCGACTGTGGGGCTGGACGTCCGCCTTGGTCAGTGAGTGTCGTCCTCTGACAGTCGCTGCTGTCAGCCGACTGTGGGGCTGGACGTTCGCCTTGGTCAGTGAGTGTCGTCCTCTGTCAGTGGCTGCTGTCAGCTGACTGTGGGGCTGGACGTCCGCCTTGGTCAGTGAGTGTCGTCCTCTGTCCGGCAGTGGCTGCTGTCAGCCGACTGTGGGGCTGGACGTCCGCCTTGGTCAGTGAGTGTCGTCCTCTGTCTGACAGTCGCTGCTGTCAGCCGACTGTGGGGCTGGACGTTCGCCTTGGTCAGTGAGTGTCGTCCTCTGACAGTGGCTGCTGCCAGCCGACTGTGGGGCTGGACGTCCGCCTTGGTCAGTGAGTGTCGTCCTCTGACAGTGGCTGCTGTCAGCTGACTGTGGGGCTGGACGTCCGCCTTGGTCAGTGAGTGTCTTCCTCTGTCTGACAGTCGCTGCTGTCAGCCGACTGTGGGGCTGGACGTTCGCCTTGGTCAGTGAGTGTCGTCCTCTGTCTGACAGTCGCTGCTGTCAGCCGACTGTGGGGCTGGACGTTCGCCTTGGTCAGTGAGTGTCGTCCTCTGTCTGACAGTCGCTGCTGTCAGCCGACTGTGGGGCTGGACGTTCGCCTTGGTCAGTGAGTGTCGTCCTCTGTCCGGCAGTGGCTGCTGTCAGCCGACTGTGGGGCGGACGTCCGCCTTGGTCAGTGAGCGTCGTCCTCTGACAGTGGCTGCTGCCAGCCGACTGTGGGGCTGGACGTCCGCCTTGGTCAGTGAGTGTCGTCCTCTGACAGTCGCTGCTGTCAGCCGAGTGTGGGGCTGGACGTCCGCCTTGGTCAGTGAGTGTCGTGCTCTGACAGTGGCTGCTGTCAGCTGACTGTGGGGCGGGACGTCCGCCTTGGTCAGTGAGTGTCATCCTCTGTCCGGCAGTGGCTGCTGCCAGCCGACTGTGGGGTTGTACCTCCTTCTTGGTCAGTGAGTGTCGTCCTCTGTCCGGCAGTGGCTGCTGTCAGCTGACTGTGGGGCGGGACGTCCGCCTTGGTCAGTGAGTGTCGTCCTCTGACAGTGGCTGCTGCCAGCCGACTGTGGGGCTGGACGTCCGCCTTGGTCAGTGAGTGTCGTCCTCTGACAGTGGCTGCTGTCAGCTGACTGTGGGGCTGGACGTCCGCCTTGGTCAGTGAGTGTCTTCCTCTGTCTGACAGTCGCTGCTGTCAGCCGACTGTGGGGCTGGACGTTCGCCTTGGTCAGTGAGTGTCGTCCTCTGTCTGACAGTCGCTGCTGTCAGCCGGCTGTGGGGCTGGACGTTCGCCTTGGTCAGTGAGTGTCGTCCTCTGTCTGACAGTCGCTGCTGTCAGCCGACTGTGGGGCTGGAATTTCGCCTTGGTCAGTGAGTGTCGTCCTCTGACAGTGGCTGCTGCCAGCCGACTGTGGGGCTGGACGTCCGCCTTGGTCAGTGAGTGTCGTCCTCTGACAGTCGCTGCTGTCAGCCGACTGTGGGGCTGTACCTCCGCCTTGGTCAGTGAGTGTCGTCCTCTGTCAGTGGCTGCTGTCAGCCGACTGTGGGGCTGGACGTCCGCCTTGGTCAGTGAGTGTCGTCCTCTGTCCGACTGTGGGGCTGGACGTCCGCCTTGGTCAGTGAGTGTCGTCCTCTGTCTGACAGTCGCTGCTGTCAGCCGACTGTGGGGCTGGACGTTCGCCTTGGTCAGTGAGTGTCGTCCTCTGTCCGGCAGTGGCTGCTGTCAGCCGACTGTGGGGCGGACGTCCGCCTTGGTCAGTGAGCGTCGTCCTCTGACAGTGGCTGCTGCCAGCCGACTGTGGGGCTGGACGTCCGCCTTGGTCAGTGAGTGTCGTCCTCTGACAGTCGCTGCTGTCAGCCGAGTGTGGGGCTGGACGTCCGCCTTGGTCAGTGAGTGTCGTGCTCTGACAGTGGCTGCTGTCAGCTGACTGTGGGGCGGGACGTCCGCCTTGGTCAGTGAGTGTCATCCTCTGTCCGGCAGTGGCTGCTGCCTGCCGACTGTGGGGTTGTACCTCCTTCTTGGTCAGTGAGTGTCGTCCTCTGTCCGGCAGTGGCTGCTGTCAGCTGACTGTGGGGCGGGACGTCCGCGTTGGTCAGTGAGTGTCGTCCTCTGACAGTGGCTGCTGCCAGCCGACTGTGGGGCTGGACGTCCGCCTTGGTCAGTGAGTGTCGTCCTCTGACAGTGGCTGCTGTCAGCTGACTGTGGGGCTGGACGTCCGCCTTGGTCAGTGAGTGTCGTCCTCTGTCTGACAGTGGCTGCTGTCAGCCGACTGTGGGGCTGGACGTCCGCCTTGGTCAGTGAGTGTCGTCCTCTGTCTGACAGTCGCTGCTGTCAGCCGACTGTGGGGCTGGACGTTCGCCTTGGTCAGTGAGTGTCGTCCTCTGACAGTGGCTGCTGCCAGCCGACTGTGGGGCTGGACGTCCGCCTTGGTCAGTGAGTGTCGTCCTCTGACAGTCGCTGCTGTCAGCCGACTGTGGGGCTGTACCTCCGCCTTGGTCAGTGAGTGTCGTCCTCTGTCAGTGGCTGCTGTCAGCCGACTGTGGGGCTGGACGTCCGCCTTGGTCACTGAGTGTCGTCCTCTAACAGTGGCTGCTGTCAGCCGACTGTGGGGCTGTACCTCCGCCTTGGTCAGTGAGTGTCGTCCTCTGTCAGTGGCTGCTGTCAGCCGACTGTGGGGCTGGACGTCCGCCTTGGTCACTGAGTGTCGTCCTCTAACAGTGGCTGCTGTCAGCCGACTGTGAGGCGGGACGTCCGCCTTGGTCAGTGAGTGTCGTCCTCTGACAGTGGCTGCTGTCAGCCGACTGTGGGGTGGGACGTCCGCCTTGGTCAGTGAGTGTCGTCCTCTGTCTGACAGTCGCTGCTGTCAGCCGACTGTGGGGCTGTACCTCCGCCTTGGTCAGTGAGTGTCGTCCCCTGTCCGGCAGTGGCTGCTGTCAGCCGACTGTGGGGCTGGACGTCCGCCTTGGTCAGTGAGTGTCGTCCTCTGTCCGACTGTGGGGCTGGACGTCCGCCTTAGTCAGTGAGTGTCGTCCTCTGTCTGACAGTCGCTGCTGTCAGCCGACTGTGGGGCTGGACGTTCGCCTTGGTCAGTGAGTGTCGTCCTCTGACAGTGGCTGCTGTCAGCCGACTGTGGGGCTGGACGTCCGCCTTGGTCAGTGAGTGTCGTCCTCTGACAGTGGCTGCTGTCAGCTGACTGTGGGGCTGGACGTCCGCCTTGGTCAGTGAGTGTCTTCCTCTGTCAGTGGCTGCTGTCAGCCGACTGTGGGTCGGACGTCCGCCTTGGTCAGTTAGTGTCTTCCTCTGTCTGACAGTCGCTGCTGTCAGCCGACTGTGGGGCTGGACGTTCGCCTTGGTCAGTGAGTGTCGTCCTCTGTCTGACAGTCGCTGCTGTCAGCCGACTGTGGGGCTGGACGTCCGCCTTGGTCAGTGAGTGTCGTCCTCTGTCTGACAGTCGCTGCTGTCAGCCGACTGTGGGGCTGGACGTTCGCCTTGGTCAGTGAGTGTCGTCCTCTGACAGTGGCTGCTGTCAGCCGACTGTGGGGCTGGACGTCCGCCTTGGTCAGTGAGTGTCGTCCTCTGACAGTGGCTGCTGTCAGCCGACTGTGGGGCTGGACGTCCGCCTTGGTCAGTGAGTGTCGTCCTCTGTCTGACAGTCGCTGCTGTCAGCCGACTGTGGGGCTGGACGTTCGCCTTGGTCAGTGAGTGTCGTCCTCTGTCCGGCAGTGGCTGCTGTCAGCCGACTGTGGGGCTGGACGTCCGCCTTGGTCAGACGTCCGCCTTGGTCAGTGAGTGTCGTCCTCTGTCTGACAGTCGCTGCTGTCAGCCGACTGTGGGGCTGGACGTTCGCCTTGGTCAGTGAGTGTCGTCCTCTGACAGTGGCTGCTGTCAGCCGACTGTGGGGCTGGACGTCCGCCTTGGTCAGTGAGTGTCGTCCTCTGTCTGACAGTGGCTGCTGTCAGCCGACTGTGGGGCTGGACGTCCGCCTTGGTCACTGAGTGTCGTCCTCTATCTACAGTGGCTGCTGTCAGCCGACTGTGAGGCGGGACGTCCGCCTTGGTCAGTGAGTGTCGTCCTCTGACAGTGGCTGCTGTCAGCCGACTGTGGGGCTGGACGTCCGCCTTGGTCAGTGAGTGTCGTCCTCTGACAGTGGCTGCTGTCAGCCGACTGTGGGGCTGTACCTCCGCCTTGGTCAGTGAGTGTCGTCCTCTGTCCGGCAGTGGCTGCTGTCAGCCGACTGTGGGGCGGGACGTCCGCCTTGGTCAGTGAGTGTCGCCCTCTGTCCGGCAGTGGCTGCTGTCAGCTGACTGTGGGGCTGGACGTCCGCCTTGGTCAGTGAGTGTCGTCCTCTGACAGTGGCTGCTGTCAGCCGACTGTGGGGCGGGACGTCCGCCTTGGTCAGTGAGTGTCGTCCTCTGACAGTGGCTGCTGTCAGCCGACTGTGGGGTGGGACGTCCGCCTTGGTCAGTGAGTGTCGTCCTCTGTCTGACAGTCGCTGCTGTCAGCCGACTGTGGGGCTGTACCTCCGCCTTGGTCAGTGAGTGTCGTCCCCTGTCCGGCAGTGGCTGCTGTCAGCCGACTGTGGGGCTGGACGTCCGCCTTGGTCAGTGAGTGTCGTCCTCTGACAGTGGCTGCTGTCAGCCGACTGTGGGGCTGGACGTCCGCCTTGGTCAGTGAGTGTCGCCCTCTGACAATGGCTGCTGTCAGCCGACTGTGGGGCGGGACGTCCGCCTTGGTCAGTGAGTGTCGTCCTCTGTCCGACTGTGGGGCTGGACGTCCGCCTTGGTCAGTGAGTGTCGTCCTCTGTCCGGCAGTGGCTGCTGCCAGAACTGCGGCCTGGTGTTGCCACAGGCAGTTCTCAGCGACTCGGACCTGGCCGAGATCCGGCAGGAGCTGGAGCAGCGCGTGCTGATCGGCGACGACGTGTTCCAGACGTCCAGTCCGCAGGAGGTTAGCTGACACGACTACACTGGCCGGGCCCGCCCCTGTCTGTCCGGCCGGCTGTGCAGTGACCCGGAGGCTGGACACCCTGGTGCATGGTTACGCGTTTGGACTTAGCTGCAGTGCAGAATTGTTGCCTTCAGAGATGCAAATAAAATGTAGTTGTATTCGTACATTAATGTCGAGTTCGTATGCTGATATTGACATGCAATTGGTATACGTAGTTCATGCATAGTCCGTCGTTGTCATTTTACCTCCACGGGGTCCATCCAGCTTCAAGAAACCCCTCCAATTTCTAGGAATCCATCCAATTTCAAGGGGTGGTGGGCATACAAAGTGCTAGAGAAGGCTAAGTATGGCCCCTGGAAGTATGAGGTCCTGATAAATTAGTGTCCCATCGAATCCTTCACGTCTCGTGCTAGTTGAGAAGTCAGGCGTCGTTTCAAGAAAGTGTGTGGTCGAGAAGAAGGCCCAGTCGACCCTCGGGTGAGGGTGAGTAGGTGGCAGTCACAACTGGCTATGTCAGTTAGTAGCCACTGCAAGACAAAGTTTCTGTATGCTAACTATAACAACTATTTCAATACCTAAATATATATTAGTGTGCTGATTTTATCGAATGCAAATGTCGAGTTCATTTAAAACTAAGAGAACAACCAAAGAACTTAACCACAATACCATACATAACATACACACGATACCAAACATAGCATGCAGGGAGGTTCTGGGGGCAGAAACGCACCTGCGAGAGCGAAATATGAACTGCTTTGTGGTCGTTGCTTTCCGCAAAGCATTCCAGAACCTCTGCAGATCATCATATGGTTTTTCCAGGATGTAGTTATTTTCATTTAGGATGGATTATCCCTTCCAATTTTTGGGATAGTGGAAGCTTCCCCTCCACTCTGTTCCACCGTCCTCGCCTTATATACAGGCTAAGTTGTCTTCCCGGTGTGGTACATTTCAATCGGAGATTTGCGCAGTGATAACTCGCTCGTGAAATACGGTGAGATAAACTTTCTGAGCTGGAATGGATAGTATTCCTAAGTAAGTAACGATATCGGGATTTTTTTTGTTCGTGCGAAGAAGCATTGTGATGATGCTCATCGCTATAAATTATAGCAAACAAACTTCTCCTACCACAGTTCAGGAAAAAGGGATTATCTGCGATGCAATAATGTTTATTGATCGAATGGTTACTATCGTGATCGTTAAGTTACGTGTATCTACGCTAGATGTCTGCATAAATGACGAAAACGTCCATATATGAGTATGCCATTGGTCAGAAATCCAGCTTGAAGGCCATGCAAATATTTTAAACGTATGTCCATTACAAATTTCAACATTCTACAGTACTTTATATATATATATATAATATGTAAATGTATATGTATATGTGTGTTTGTGTGTCTAATTGCTTGTATGTTGTATGTGAGCAGAGACCTGTGCTGTGCGATAGGTGGACCGGTTCCGCCGGTTGGTGGCCCGCACGGCTCCCTATGACGTGGTGGTGGATGGCCTGAACGTCTGTCTGGCCTGCAGCCGCACCAAGGGCCAGCCTCTCACCAAAGCTGTGAGTGAGATGGCATCATTCCACGGTCGGGACTGTCGGAACACCAGGGTTGTGAGTGGGACGGTCGGAGCACCAGGGTTGTGAGTGGGACGGTCGGAGCACCAGGGTTGTGAGTGGGGGGTCGGAGCACCAGGGTTGTGAGTGTGACGGTCGGAACACCAGGGTTGTGAGTGGGGGGTCGGAGCACCAGGGTTGTGAGTGTGACGGCTGGAGCACCATGGATGTGAGTCAACGCGCCGACAGCATGAGTAAGTAGGTAATGCACTGCATATGCATGTAGGGTTCCTGACGCATGCACTGTATATCAGCTCCCGCTATCCGAAGGTCATGAATGCCACCCTCAATGTGGCGAAATGTGCTCGTGGTGGGAGTGTTACGTGCTGCTGTTTCATGTCTAGCTTATGGCACTAGCACGAACCAATTGTTGGGAGAGGGAATGTGGTTTGGTTTTTGCACGCTAGTCATACAGGAATAAAGAAAACTCCTGGCCACACCAAATTCCATGTAGCTTGATCTTCCCGAGTAACGTATGAAAGTGACCTCGGTATAACAGCCAGTTTCTGTGTTGTCTGTTTGCCAGCTGGTGCAAGTGGTGGACCACTTCGCTGTGAAGGAGGGCAAGAAGGTGCTGGTGATCGGCCGCTACCACATGAAGGGCTGGGACAAACGGGACATGGCCTACGTGAAGCGACACGCGGTCCTGTTCACCGCCGATAACATGTGCGTATGTTCGCCACTGTTCGCCGCTGGACAGACGTGATATTGCGTACGTGGGGCGGCGCACCGTCCTGCTCATCACTGATCACATGTGTTGGAC
Organism: Imbricaverruca yamaguchii; assembly: GCA_034440575.1. NCBI lineage: Eukaryota > Metazoa > Arthropoda > Thecostraca > Neoverrucidae > Imbricaverruca > Imbricaverruca yamaguchii. Next base: position 1,385,681 of record JAOTOL010001609.1, on the reverse strand, counting down.
ATGGACAGCATGTGCATATGCCCACGACTATCGTAACGACCGACGCTGCAGGTTCTCCAGCCATTTTCCGTGCGCCCGATTGGCTCGTGTGCACTGCGCCACGCCACGGTTCGATGACGGTGTAGGTTGGCGGCAGAACGTGGCGCGCGCTGGAGGCGGACCACTGGCGAAGCACAGACCAGCTGACTGATGCTATCGACGGACCCGGTCATTTCTGGCCAGCTAGACGTACGACCCTCGTGCGACTCTTACACGATCCTTATGCGAAAGTCTAACCCTTGGAGCTTGCCGTCTCACATCTCTGATTTTGTTATGTTATCTCCTGTTGATGGGTGTACGCTCATCCTCTGACCTCGGCCCAGATAGGCGGCGCATTGACCGGACCACGCGCTGCTATTTGTTTGGCGGCTGGCTTTTCCTTGTGGACGCGGCAGGTCTGCCGTTGACCCGTTGCTGGCTGGCTGGCCTCTCTGTGTGGACGCGGCAGGTCTGCCGTTGACCCGTTGCTGGCTGGCTGACCTCTCCGTGTGGGCGCGGTAGGTCCGCCGTTGACCCGTTGCTGGCTGGCTGACCTCTCTGTGTGGACGCGGCAGGTCGGCAGATGACCCGTTCCTGCTGTACGCTGTACTGCACTCCCACCCGGGCACCCAGTTCGTGACACGTGACCTGCTGCGCGACCACGCCGCCCGACTGTCGCCCGGCACCAGGTCAAAGTTCAACCAGTTGGTGCGCCGCAACCGGGTGGCCGTCGACATGGTCACGCCGCACGGCAATCTGCAGCTGACGGTGGGTGGCCGGCCGGGACGGGCGGCTGTGGCTCGGCTCGCAGCCCACGGAGGGTCGCCCGCCCGACGGGGATTGTGTCCGGACTCGTAACTCGCCGAGACGGTGGTGGCTTGTGGCGAGGTTTTCGCCACGGTGCAGTTACGTCCCCCCGGCAGGTTGGTTTGATTCATTGCATACAGGATCGATGGCTGAGATCACCGTTTGTGGGTGCTCGGCGTGATTGCGAGTGCGCGGGTGCATACAATAGGACGGGAAACCCAGTCTTGGCATCCGGCTCACTTAAATACGATTATAGTTCCCTATCTTGTTTCCGGTATTGACGCCCGGTCTAGAATCTCGTCTAATATGTAGTCTAAGGCCCAAATAACTAACTGATATGTCGTCTAATGCCTTGGCTGTTGCCCTGTCGTGTCTGGTCAGTTTTCTGGTTTGATGCCAGGTCCGATGTCTAGCTTGGTGTCTGGTCTGATACCAGGTACAATGTCTAGCCTGGTGTCTGGTCTAGTGACCCGTGTGTATAGCCTGGTGTCTGGTCTGGTGTCCCATGTATCTAGCCTGGTGTCTGGTCTGGTGTCCTGTGTGTCTAGCCTGGTGTCTGGTCTGGTGTCCCGTGTGTCCAGCCTGGTGTCTGGTCTGGTGTCCCGTGTGTCCAGCCTGGTGTCTGGTCTGGTGTCTAGCCTGGTGTCTGGTCTGGTGTCTGGTCTGATGCCAAGTCCAATGTCTAGCCTGGTGTCTGTTCTGGTGTCCCTTGTGTCTAACCTGGTGTCTGGTCTGGTGTCCCGTGTGTCCAGCCTGGTGTCTGGTCTGGTGTCCCGTGTGCCCAGCCTAGTGTCTGGTCTGGTGTCCCGTGTGTCCAGCCTGGTGTCTGGTCTGGTGTCCCGTGTGCCCAGCCTGGTGTCTGGTCTGGTGTCCCGTGTGTCCAGCCTGGTGTCTGGTCTGGTGTCCCCTGTGTCCAGCCTGGTGTCTGGTCTGGTGTCCCGTGTGTCCAGCCTGGTGTCTGGTCTGGTGTCCCGTGTGTCCAGCCTGGTGTCTGGTCTGGTGTCTAGCCTGGTGTCTGGTCTGATGCCAGGTCCAATGTCTAGCCTGGTGTCTGTTCTGGTGTCCCTTGTGTCTAACCTGGTGTCTGGTCTGGTGTCCCGTGTGTCCAGCCTGGTGTCTGGTCTGGTGTCCCGTGTGCCCAGCCTAGTGTCTGGTCTGGTGTCCCGTGTGTCCAGCCTGGTGTCTGGTCTGGTGTCCCGTGTGCCCAGCCTGGTGTCTGGTCTGGTGTCCCGTGTGTCCAGCCTGGTGTCTGGTCTGGTGTCCCCTGTGTCCAGCCTGGTATCTGGTCTGGTGTCCCGTGTGTCCAGCCTGGTGTCTGGTCTGGTGTCCCCTGTGTCCAGCCTGGTGTCTGGTCTGGTGTCCCGTGTGTTCAGCCTGGTGTCTGGTCTGTGTCTGGTCTGGTGTCCCGTGTGTCCAGCATGGTGTCTGGTCTGGTGTCCCGTGTGTTCAGCCTGGTGTCTGGTCTGGTTTCTGGTCCAATGTCTAGCCTGGTGTCTGGTCTGGTGTCCAGCCTGGTGTCTGGTCTGGTATCCGGTCTGGTGTCCCGTGTGTCTGGCCTGGTGTCTGGTCTGGTGTCCCGTGTATCCAGCCTGGTGTCTGGTCTGGTATCTGGTCTGGTGTCTGGTCTGGTGTCCCGTGTGTCCAGCCTGGTGGCTGGTCTGGTGTCCCGTGTGTCCAGCCTGGTGGCTGGTCTGGTGTCCCGTGTGTCCAGCCTGGTGTCTGGTCTGGTGTCTAGCCTGGTGTCTGGTCTGGTGTCCCGTGTGTCTAGCCTGGTGTCTGGTCTGGTGTCCCGTGTGTCCAGCCTAGTGTCTGGTCTGGTGTCCCGTGTGTCTGGCCTGGTGTCTGGTCTGGTGTCCCGTGTGTCTAGCCTGGTGTCTGGTCTGGTGTCCCGTGTGTCCAGCCTGGTGGCTGGTCTGGTGTCCCGTGTGTCCGGCCTGGTGTCTGGTCTGGTGTCCAGCCTGGTGTCTGGTCTGGTGTCCCGTGTGCCCAGCCTGGTGTCTGGTCTGGTGTCCCGTGTGTCCAGCCTGGTGTCTGGTCTGGTGTCCCGTGTGCCCAGCCTGGTGTCTGGTCTGGTGTCCCGTATGTCCAGCCTGGTGTCTGGTCTGGTGTCCCGTGTATCCAGCCTGGTGTCTGGTCTGGTGTCTGGTCTGGTCTGGTCTGGTGTCTGGTCTGGTGTCCCGTGTAATGTCCGGACTGTTGTGGGATCCAGCGGCCGGGTTGGCGTCTGGTTTTCTGGTGTAGTATCCGGTCCGGTTTAGTATCCAGTTTGGTGTGAGTATATTTTCGTGCATGATTAGTGTTTGGTATGGGGTCTGATCCAGTGTCCGATCTGGTGTCAGATCTAGTATCCGGTCTAGGATCAGGTGTAGCGGCCGGTCCAGTATCCGGTTTATTGTTTGCAGTCTCCGGTTCATCTGACCTTGGAGGCCGCGGTAGCTCAGTTGGTAGAGTGTCGGACTCATGATCGTAAAATTGTATATGTATATATATATATATATATATATATATATATATATATATATATATATATGTATATATCTATGTATGTATGCATGTATGTATGTATGCATGTATGTATGCATGTGTGCATGCATATCAATGTATATCAATGCATGCGTATCAATCATTTTTGGTGGCATAAAGTACTTAATCAATATTATTTTCTACTCTGTTCCGTGTCGTCTATGTCCACTCGTAATGTGCGATGTACGTCCGCCCCCCCCCCCGTCCCCCCTGAAGCTCATGATAAACCAATCTAATCAGTTTTGGTGAGATAAAGTACTTCATCGAGATGGATTTTCTCCTCGTGCTTCGTGTCTCCGATGTCCGCTCGTGTTTTATTTTCAGGGCGGAAATACAGTCACCAGTGACTCGCTGTGTGTGTGCGATTTCCCTGACATATATGAGCCACCGTTCGCACGGGTTGTGCGGGTGGTGATGAAGAGCGAGTACGCATGTCCGGGGAAGGCTGGTTAAATTTATAACCCCTATCCACAAGGACATACTTTTAAGATGAGTAGCTCGGCCAGCCGATAGTTGCTGGTTAATAATTTTGTCATCCACTGAGGCTGGTCACCAACAAGGGAGCTATAACGTAACTCATGAGGCTGGTCACCAACAAGGGAGCTATAACGTAACTCCTGAGGCTGGTCACCAACAAGGGAGCTGTAACGTAACTCCTGAGACTGGTCACCAACACGGGAGCTGTAACGTAACCCCTGAGGCTGGTCACCAACAAGGGAGCTATAACGTAACCCCTGAGGCTGGTCACCAACAAGGGAGCTATTTTGACCCGTCTGATGACCATGCAGATTAAATGTTCTGGTGTTCCCGAGTGGCTGCGTGTTGCTCCGTACAACTGGCGGGTTAGCCTAATGTGACATGGTACCTCTAGGTGGCCCGGTGGGCCCATGCTTCCTGGTAGTCCTCGTTGATTTGCACCGTCTCACCAGCTGACCCGGTGACGCTATGAGGTCGGGTGAGCATGTGCATGTGTGACCCTGACGGGCCTGTGTGGCCCTGTGATACCATGTGGTCAGGCGAGCGTGCGCGACCCTGAGCGGCCTGCGTGACCATGATCGGCCGGTGTGACCCTGAGCGGCCGGTGTGACCTCGGTGACATTATGCGGTCGGGTGAACGTGTGTGACCCTGAGTGGCCGGTGTGACCCCTGTGATGTCGTATGGTCAGGTGAGCGTGTGTATGTGTGACCCTGAGCGGCCGGTGTGACCCTGAGCGGCCGGTGTGACCTCGGTGACATTATGCGGTCGGGTGAACGTGTGTGACCCTGAGTGGCCGGTGTGACCCCTGTGATGTCGTATGGTCAGGTGAGCGTGTGTATGTGTGACCCTGAGCGGCCGGTGTGACCCTGAGTGCCTCGGTGACATTATGCGTCGGGGAACGTGTGGACCGGTGGCCGGTGTGACCCCTGTGATGTCGTATGGTCAGGTGAGCGTGTGTATGTGTGACCCTGAGCGGCCGGTGTGACCCTGAGTGGCCGGCGTGACCTCGGTGACATTATGCGGTCGGGTGAACGTGTGTGACCCTGAGTGGCCGGTGTGACCCCTGTGATGTCGTATGGTCAGGTGAGCGTGTGTATGTGTGACCCTGAGCGGCCGGTGTGACCCTGAGCGGCCGGTGTGACCTCGGTGACATTATGCGGTCGGGTGAACGTGTGTGACCCTGAGTGGCCGGTGTGACCCCTGTGATGTCGTATGGTCAGGTGAGCGTGTGTATGTGTGACCCTGAGCGGCCGGTGTGACCCTGAGTGGCCGGTGTGACCCTGAGTGGCCGGTGTGACCCTGAGCGGCCTCTGTGACACCATGTGGTCGGGTGAGCGTATGCGACCCTGAGCGGCCTGTGTGTGACCCTGAGCGGCCTCTGTGACACCATGTGGTCGGGTGAGCGTGTGCGACCCTGAGCGGCCTCTGTCCTCCCCAGCTGCCGATCACACACGCTGTGCGGGCGCAGTGTGACCCTGCCGGCGGTTGGCACGTGCCGTTCACCGACCAGCCGCAGCCGGGCGTCAGCACGGCCACGCCCAGCCCGACTCGGCCGGTCACCGACAGATGGCTCTGCCTGCGGCCGACCTCGTGACCACCGCCGCGGGCTGCCGATGACCTGGCACCAGGCCGCCGCTGGCCGCGCTGTCGTGCGTCGGCAGTGCTGGTGGTGTCGGCTGAGTGTGGTGTGAGCGCAAGGGAAGCTGTCGAAACTGACGTGCGCACCAGCGGACGTGCGCTCAGTTGGCACTGTTCAGTCGCTGCTCCGGGGGTGTGCCAATGTGTGCCAGTGGAAAACTAGCGCAGGGAAGGACTGGCGGATCCATTGAAGACAATGAGTGACACACATCAATGCATGTGAAGAAGGAAATGTTGTTCGAGAAGTTCGAAGGGTAAATGTTCACGTATGCAAATATATTGCGCGGCTTGTCCCACAGTATGTATTTTTCGTGTACCGCGTATGGCGTGTGTAAAAAAGCGAATGCCGGAATAGTTCGCACCATTTTTTTGTCGGAAAGATGAACGCCACTCTCAGCTGTGATGCTCATGACAATCGGCACATGTAGAATGTGCGCGCGAATTTGCAAGCCAGTCGGAGCGGTACACCCTTCAAGGCTATTTGAGCCAGTACCAAAGCAGATGTGAAGGCTGACCTGCTGCTAGCTTAACAGACGTACAAGCTTCAAAGCTTGTCGTAGTACGCATGGGAGATCGCCTTTCGCGTGTCACCGTGGCATCATGCGACTGATCGCGGTGCGACACGACAGTGTAAAGTTCGTGTCGTGGTGAGGATTTGATCCCCGGACCTGTTACACAGAAAGGCATGATGGAATACATTAGGTTGTGAACCCTCTATCGCTAACCGACATCGACTCCAATGCATTGTCGTGTTTTCCTTCTTCGCCATAGAAACGCGAGCGAATATCTTGATGCAATCGACCGCCAATCGGCCTGTCAAGGTCATGTGGTCTACCCGGCTAGTGACAGCCGGCTTCGTGACCTACGGCGGGCAGGAACGCCGACCCGGAAGCAACCGAGTGAAGTCGTTGGGTTCAGTGTACGCGATGTTGATCGCGCCAGGTACTGGAGAGAACCCACGACGTGGATAGAGACCTCATCTCGTGTGTGACGCTTTACCGGTGTCAAAATAGGAAAGACCAGTCCCATTCACTGGTGTCTATGAAAACAGCTCTTCTGATGGTTCTCGCATAACATCAACAGAAATGACTGCCCCATGCGGAGGAAAGGCAACGGGCAATGGAGCATAGTAATCAAGTGTATTGGTGTGCACTTAGTTTAACATTTCAGTTGTATCGCCAGTATTCAGCTAGTGGCATCAATAGCTTGTATGAACTTCGTGTTTGTTTGTAGCAACCTTTGGTTGACATGGTGTTATGGTAGTGCAACAAAATAATGTATTGCATTTAGCGTATTCTTTATTTAGTTATCGTTTTATCAAGATGGGTGGTCGTGTACTGCCTAGTCTAGGGTAGCGCCTGCCTGGTCTAGATGGACCATTTGTCCGGAGGGGGTCCTGTCTAATCCAGCAAGAGTGCCCGTCTTCTCTGTAGGGTGTACTGCGCGTTTTATTTCTGAAAATTGCTGTTCATTATGTTCCAGTCTGGTTAATGTTTTCCGAAGTTATACACAAAATATATTCGGGCGCATTTTGAAGGGGCGCCAACACCTCACTGGTTAGGCTGTCAGTATTGTGGACTTAGGGGAGGCTCAGACATTTTCAGGCAACACGAGTTTAAATGCTTCTTAATAAGGAATGTAAAGTACAAGTTACAATTTATAATGTATAATCGAGGGTAATGCCGTAGAAGCAGAGTAGTGTGAAATTGTCGACCATAAAGCAATGTGTCTCTAAAGTAAACTAGTCTTAATGGTCATAAAATACTCAGCGGACACAGTGCCATCTGATGATGGTTGGCGGGTACGCAGCCATCTGGTGGTGGCTGGCGGATACAGTGCCATCTGGTGATGGTTGGCGGATACAATGTCATCTGGTGGTGGTTGGCAGATACAATGCCATCTGGTGGTGGCTGGCGGATACAATGTCATCTGGTGGTGGTTGGCAGATACAATGCCATCTGGTGGTGGTTGGCGGATACAATGCCATCTGGTGGTGGTTGGCGGATACAATGCCATCTGGTGGTGGTGGTTGGCGGGTACAGTACCATCTGACAGTGGCTGACGGATAAGCTACCATCTGGTGGTGGATGACGGGTACGCTAACCTCTGACGGTGGCTGGCAGATACGCTACCCTCTGATGGTGGTTGGCAGATACGCTACCCTCTGATGGTGGTTGGCAGATACGCTACCCTCTGATGGTGGTTGGCAGATACGCTACCCTCTGATGGTGGTTGGCAGATACGCTACCCTCTGATGGTGGTTGGCAGATACGCTACCCTCTGATGGTGGTTGGCAGATACGCTACCCTCTGACGGTGGTTGACGGGTGCGCTACCGCCTGGTATTGGTTGTGGTCACTGATGACCAGTGACGTTAGTGACGTGTGTTATGGACAGCAGTGAACTGGACGTATCGCAACAGTTACAGACTGTTCCAGCGAAGATAGTACAGGTGAACAGGCTATCACCATTTACAATTCGCAATACAGATAAGAAGTGGAGGGTGGAATGCAAATAAATGAATGCATCATTACCTTCCACATCGATACCGACTGCATTTAGATATAGATATATTTCGCACAAAATTACGGCTACCGAGTACAGTGAAAAAGTGTGAACTTCGATATATCACAATAACATCACTGATTTTACAAGCGTAGGGGCGGGAAGCTACGAAGCACGAACAACGGCAAGTGGTATGATTTTCTGGCCCGAGTGGCAGCACATACGACACGCAACGCCGTGGCGACACATACGACACGCATCAGACGCCGTGGCGACACATACGGCGCGAATCAGACACCTTGGCGACACATACGAGTCTGCTGCCCTGGAATGGGCTATCGGGCTCCAGCTGCTGAGCGCGTTGCCATGGTAACGACAGAGCTGCCAACACACCAGTGTCACCAATATCTGGCTGCAGCTGGTACAGCCACCGTCGGAGCTCTGAGCATGCAGGTCACGTGTACAAATGACGAGGGGAGGAACTTGTCGTCCTTACCGAGCCGTACACCGAGATGCCTCCGCAAACACTTGATACTTGAAACACATTCAGAACCACTCCGTGTAAAGGTTTCAACGAGCATTTGGATCCTATGTTTTCAATGAGGTCCTGTCTACATCTTCGATGTGATAGCTCTACTAAAACTGCTTATCTATCAGAGATCTTGGGTCATCAATTGCTGGAGGATATTTATGGGGAAAGCATTCCCTACAAACGTTCCACCAGCCAATGGCTCCCGGTGGTGACATAGTGCAATAATGTTTGCCGCATACGGCAACTATTTAACATCATCAGGTTACCCTCCCTACCCTCCCTGAGGTCAGATGCCCAAGTCAGTTTGCCATTGCCTGCTACAATTGAGTACGTGGTCGTGCGCCCGCCGAGACCAGGTGGTACTCGCCCGTCACACGAGCGCTGTCCGGTGACTAGGTCGTCAGTCAGCGTCACACTATTATGACGGAGCTTCAGGTTACAGTCTCGCACCAGTCTGGCGGGGGTTTCCAGTCACAGTCTCACATTAGTCTGGCGGGGTTTCCAGTCACAGTCTCACACCAGTCTGTGGGGTTTCCAGTCACAGTCTCACACCAGTCTGGCGGGGCTTCCAGTCACAGCCACACACAAGTCTGGCGGAGGTTCCAGTCACAGTCTCACACCAGTCTCGCGGGGTTTCCAGTCACAGTCTCACCAGCCTGACAGGGTCGCCAGTCACAGTTTCACCAGTTTTACGGTCGTCAGTCACAGTATCACACTAGTATAACGCGGCTTCAGGTCACAATCTTACACCAGTCTCACGTGATGCAAGGTGGCCACACTATTAGTTACACAGCCATGACATTCCTCTGAGCTACGTCACCGGATCTGAGACGGCGGATATAAGGGAGCGAACATATAACCCGCAGCCAACATCCGCCCGATACAGCTGCACTCGATTCTTTCCATGCAATGCCCATATAGTTAATGTTAGCCTGGTTCAAAGTTGGGTGGGGGAGGGGGCGCTGCCGCCTCTACCCGTGTCCCCGGTCCCTGCACTCAGAACTTTCCCATGCTCAGAGTGCTAAAAATAGACGAAACACGATTGATACATTTCATAGGCAACACTCACCGGGAGTGTAGGTAGGTGTAAGACTCTGATAGTTATCGGGAGGGCACAATACATGAACGCAATGGGCGGGCTGAAATGGATTGAGGGGAATACCACACAATCTCATGTAAAAGTTTAAACTACTTGGCGGCAGAGCCAAAATTGGATGAGGGGGTGGCAGGTGTCCTCCCAAAAGCACGCGAAGTTACACCCTCGGCACAAGTTGACCGGGAGTTCAATAAACAGCACACCCTCGGCGAGTTCTGCGTGTGGCACAAGGGAGTTCCACCAGCAGCATTCCCTCGTGGTGTTCTGAGGACAACACCCGTCAACTGTCTGTCAACACACTCACAGTTATATCGACAGCGCGCCGTCACACCCAGTGACCGGCTGAACACACCAGACGCCTAACCTCTGATCCCAGAGCGGCCTCAGAACGGTCTCAGGGGCGCTCAGAGCGGTCCCAGAACAGCTCAGAGCGGTCTCAGAGCGGTCTCAGGGCGGTCTCAGAGCGGTCCCGGAGCGGCTCAGAACGGTCCCAGAGCGGTTCCAGAGCGGTCTCAGAGCGGTCTCAGAGCAGCCCCAGAGCGGTCTCAGAGCGGTCTCAGAGCTGTCTCAGAGCGGTCCCAGAGCGGCCTCAGAGCGGCCCCAGAGCGGTCTCAGAGCGGTCCTAGAGCGGTCTCAAAGCGGTCTCAGAGGCGCTCAGAGGCGCTCAGACGCCCGTGGCGCTCCTGCGCGCCACGCTGGGCACCATGGAGCGGTGGCGACCGCACGCCACCAGCTGGCGGTAGGCCTTGCGGTACTCGGAGCTCATCGCCACGTAGATCACCGGGTTGGTGCACGTGGTGAGGTAGATGAGCACGTAGCCCAGCACGTTGATGACGGGCGCGTCCGTCTCCTTTCCCAGCACCTTGACGATGGTGATGGGCAGGTAGCAGAGCACGAACGACAGGAAGATGACGAGGATCATCCTGAGCAAGTGTTTGTCCTTGGCCGACATGCGCGCCGCCGGCCGCGGCCTGCTGCGAGCACGCAGCGCCGACGTCAGCGTCACCATCAGCTGGCCGCCCTGGCTCGGCTTGCGCGTCCGACCCGTCGTCGTCGCCGCCGCCGCCGCCGCCTCCGCCGCCGCCGCCGCCGCCGCCGCCGCCGTCGTCGTCGTCGTCGTCGTCGTCGTCGTCGTCGTCGTCGTCGTCGTCGTCGCCGTCGTCGTCGTCAGCGGCGGCGGTACCACCAGATGGTTGGCGGTTGTCTGGCCGGCGCTCGACCTGACCTGGGTCGCGGCGTCGCTGGCCTCCGTGGCGGACGCGTCGGCACGCCGGACGCGGCCAGGCGGCGAGCGGCGCGCCAGCCGCTCCGTCCGCCGCACGATCAGGAAGATGCGCGCGTAGCAGACGCAGAACGCCGCCGCCGGCAGCACGAAGGCGATCACGAAGAGCGCGTCCTTCGGCGACGAGCCGTCCGCGTTCGGCAGGATCGTGCAGCTGCCGATGGTGCGGTCCAGGCCGAAGTGTCCCCACCTCCCGGTCATAGTTGGTACTAGGAATACGAAGGCGCTCAGCCAGATGGCAGCAACCATCAGCGCCAAGATCTTCGGTCGGTACACTCTGGAAAAAGAGTGCGCATTCGCCCATCAGCGCATAGCTCAAAAAGTGTCACGTGTGTCGCTTTCCGTACATTTTGTTCATCATCCGTTGCTATCCTAACATACACCTCGGTGGACACCTACACTTAACCTAGACCTCAACAATTGAGACCAGAAGCGAAGCTCCACGGAAGGTACTTGATGGGCCTAGCGATACTAATTTTGACAACTGCGAAGCACACCGGAGAAGCTGACTTACCGATCGAAAAACATAAACTTTTGGATGGGTTCAAATGAACATGAGGGCGCTTCATGCCTTCCAAACACATACGAAGCTTGAGTTATCTTCCCACCATTTCAAACGCTCCTACAGCCCCCATGTACCTGCTGTATATGTCGGGGTGGCCTATGATGACGTAACGGTTGATGGTGATGGCGAGGATGGTGAAGAGCGAGACGGCAATGAGGCCGTACCGAAGAACAGGAAACAGCACACACAGCGCCTCGCCGTGTATCTGGAACACAACAGCACAACTGAAGGTAGCACACACAGCTCCTGGCCGTGTATCAGGAACACACCAGCACAACTGAGCACACACAGCTCGTTACAAGAACTGCTATTTAGTGGCCGTCAGGAGATTGACGCTGGCTGTGCTTATCTGCACGTAACTGTGTTTCGCGTCATCATTTCATCGATGTGTGTTGAAGCGGTGTCAAGTATTCAACCTGAGACACACACACATTGACTATGTATCTTGGCAGTAACACTGAAAATCACGGTACTCAAGCCGCACAGGTACATACACAGGTCCAAGACAACTACAAGATGGAGGTGTGACAGGATCAGAGGTAGCTTGTAGGTGTCTGATGGAATCTACTTTTGTCGTAATGTGTAGCGTGTGACTGTGGTTAAATTTTGCTGACCTGTCACCGTGTTGGTGATGTCGGTTGTTTGTTAACCTATTTGCTGATGCTATATTATAACCAAATTATATGCGTATATTATGTATATATATATATATATATATATATATCTATAGCCTATGGCATACAAAAATACGGTAGAGTTACTAAGGTATCTTATTAAACGTACTACCACCAAACACGTGCTTGTCGGAGTCCTGGTAGTGCGTGTTTATCGAGACGAGTTTCAGAGACTTGTCTCAATAAACTCGTCTCGAGAAGAGTCTCGGAGAGTCGTTCGATTTCAGAACTCGAACACTGTTCCCGCCCACAGATGTACTGGGTCATTTGACCACTGGGACACCGCTCCTGCTCAAAGGTGCGCTGGGTGATTTCATCACTCGGTCGTACACACACCATGCCCTTGAGACGATAATGAGGAACCTTTCTCTCGCGCCTTATTTGGCGAACTTAGGCTCTAACATGCGCCAAGCTTGCTTCTTGGAAAATCTCTCTTACCGTGCGGTATAATAATACAGAATGTCGACAAGGGTTTAATGTTGATACATGTGACAAGAAGACCTTCCATGGTTTAATTGTGTGATCGTTGGCGCAGTCATCCTTTTTCACAAATACCAGTGAAATTGGTTCTCCGTAAGCGTCAAATTTTACGTGCTCATTAATTTCTGAGCCGTGTGAATTTGTTTTCAAAACCGTTGGGGATGCACATTGCGCACATTTTTGCGGCACAACCTCTCCTCTCTCCTCATCCACTTATCCTCATCATCTTATCCTTATCCCACTTATCCTTATCCTCTTATCTCCTCATCCACGAAGTTGAATCATTACAACTTCGCATGTCAAGAGAAACATTTGACATTTTGTGCGTTCGGGGATTCAAGGCCAGAATTTCTCTAAACTCCTTGCAGAGACAAACGTTTTGCAAAAGCTACGCAGCCCTTTAATGATTTCGCTTGCTAAGGTCCAGCTTCAGTCATCAATAGTGCATTCGCTTTCTAGGTTGAACAATGAACTTACATAAATCGTAATAGTTGGCATAATGCAATATATCTTTTGTGAACGCACGCAGCTGGTTTACGGTTGCACAAAGTAGGTTTGTGGATGCATGTGAAATGGGCACCTATACAAGAATATAAGGCTACATATCTGCTGTCCTCATAGCATCACTTTCGATACAAACATTGGTAACTGGCAACAGAACAAATCCACATCAAGCAAATGTGCATGGGACAATTAAATCGTAAATTGTAACAGCAAATTAACGAAAGCGGAGATGTGCATATGGTAAATGACACTAAAGCGAGGTTGTACATATGGCAAATGTACGTAATCACAATTATGCGTTTGGCAAATACACGTATGCGCAAATGTACACCAACGGAAATGTATGTATGCTGAATGTACGCAAACCCAAAAGTAAGTGGAAGCATACGTAAGTGCAAACATCTGTACACGCAAATGTAAGTAATTGTTAATGTAAGTAGGTGCAAATGTAAGTGATACCAAAACACGATCAATAATTAACTAAGACAATTACAAAATGAGTAACTTAACTTACGATGAACTCAATCAGAATTTCTGCGGAGCCAAGCATCCAGTTAAATGTAACCAACAGATTAATTCAAGGTAATCTAAAAAGATAATATTGTGGTACACCTTTAATTATATTTTGACAGCACGATTATTCAACTACAAGCCGAGACGAGACGAGAGCAAGAAACAGGACATGTCTTGTTTCGGTATTCATGCGAATTTGATTGGACTTTTTTCGGTTACAAGGATCGTAATCATCCATGTTTGCGAGCTAGCAAAGCTCATGCATAAGCGTGCATTTGCGCGTAGGCACATCCTTGTATTACGCACTGTTGCACTTGCGTATATTTGTAATGCATACAAGATCTGAGTTTACGTGCATTTTCTATACGCATAACTGCGTACTTTTTTCTGAAACATCTTTGCATACATGCACCTGCCATGCGTATCTTTTCACTTGTGTGCATATGCGGTTTACTGACATTTGCAATGACATAATTTGGCGCTGATGTTCTTTTGCCGTTACGTGTTTTTGCTCTGGTGAACTTACGTATTATTATCATTTATACATACGTATTATTCTTACTGATATATATTTGCGCATACGTACATTTGCTTTCATGTACATTTACGCTCAGGAACATATGTGCCAAGTAGATTTGCTCTTCCGTACAATGGCTCTTGCATAAACTCACGCTTGCCTGAGTTTGCGCACGCGTACAGTGGCGCTTACGTAAACGTATTTACATGCATTTGGTACACACCAATGTGCGATACGAATATTGATCGTAGACACCTTTTCCACACGTCCTTTTCTGCTTATGTACATTTACGCTCACGTCTATCTACGCTTCCATACATTTGCCAGACGTACATTAGTCCTCATGCACATCTGTCCTAGAATCTAGGCGACCAGATCATATACAGGCGTGGAAAGGCTACGAATGACGCTTCAAAGCCACATCAAGGAAGTTATCGGAAAATTAAGAGAAGAATGCAACAATGTAGATGTCATATTTTTGTGGCAAAGATGGGTGGACGACTGGAAGCATTTTCATCACACGGACAAATTTTTCATTGGCGACTTCTTTGCTTTAAACACAATGATTGCGAACATAACTGGCACCTAACAGTTCGCTCAATATGTGCCTAATTTAGTAAAAATGGATCTCCAAGAGCATACTGCGGATTGGAGTAGAGTACCAAGAGAGACAGTAGAGCCAGGTAGAGTGCTGGGACAGCGGGCTCTGGTGGAATGCGCTACTTTTGATCATGGTGTCGCCAGCCTCGGACGTCTAATGGAACCGGACCCCGACAGTGGATGGCCATTGGGCGAGTAAAACGCTGCATCACCGGGTAATGAGAGGATGTGTGTAGGAAATGACACCTGGTGAGACTTAATGGCACCGGAATCACGCACTGAATGGGCATCGGGTGGGTAAAATGCTACGTTGCTGGGTAATGAGAGGATGTAGGCAGAAGCCAGCGCCTGCTGAGACCTACGAGAAGAAGGAAAGCATTCGCAAGCGCCAGAAACAGTGCTTACCCAGCCCTGGTGAATGAAGAGAGACGGTCAGCGGTAGCTTGAAGCAGCGCTTACCCAGGCTTGGTGAATGAAGAGTGAGTCGGCTAGGGGCGGGTTGGGTCAGCACTTACCCAGGCCTGGTGAATGAAGAGTGAGGCGGCTAGGGGCAGATTGGGGCAGCACTTACCCAGGCCTGGTGAATGAAGAGTGAGACGGCTAGGGGCGGGTTGGGTCAGCACTTACCCAGGCCTGGTGAATGAAGAGTGAGCCGGCTAGTGGCAGGTTGGGGCAGCGCTTACCCAGGCCTGGTGAATGAAGAGTGAGCCGGCTAGGGGCAGGTTGGGGCAGCGCTTACCCACGCCTGGTGAATGAAGAGTGAGGCGGCTAGTGACAGGTTGGGGCAGCGCTTACCCAGGCCTGGTGAATGAAGAGTGAGGCGGCTAGGGGCAGGTTGGGGCAGCGCTTACCCACGCCTGGTGAATGAAGAGTGAGGCGGCTAGTGACAGGTCGGGGCAGCGCTTACCCACGCCTGGTGAATGAAGAGTGAGGCGGCTAGGGGCAGATTGAAGCAGCACTTACCAAGGCCTGGTGAATGAAGAGTGAGGCGGCTAGGGGCAGGTTGGGGAAGCACTTACCCAGGCCTGGTGAATGAAGAGTGAGGCGGCTAGGGGCAGGTTGGGGCAGCGCTTACCCACGCCTGGTGAATGAAGAGTGAGGCGGCTAGGGGCAGGTTGGGGCAGCGCTTACCCACGCCTGGTGAATGAAGAGTGAGGCGGCTAGGGGCAGGTTGAAGCAGCGCTTACCCAGGCCTGGTGAATGAAGAGTGAGGCGGCTAGTGACAGGTTGGGGCAGCGCTTACCCAGGCCTGGTGAATGAAGAGTGAGGCGGCTATGGGCAGGTTGGGGCAGCACTTACCCAGGCCTGGTGAATGAAGAGTGAGGCGGCTAGGGGCAGGTTGAAGCAGCACAGCAGCAGGTCGCTCACGCTCAGGTTGATTATGAAAATGGCTGTTGCGTTGTGAGCCTGCCGGTAAAACGATGCATTAGTCGTAGCACATGTTGTCGCAACTGTTGTTGCAAATTGCAACAAGCTGTAAAAGTATTACATCAACATGAATGTTGTTGCTTTGCAAGGCTAACTGAAAGACAATTGTAAATATTTCCAACATGGAAAGCAGGATTTATCATTTATTTTGCACAATGTTTTGGGCCGATTTATTTGCTTTCGGCGGCAAGCGACCTCAACAGCATGAGCTAAAAGAAGTCAAGCATATTTACGTACATGTTATTTGCAATATAACAGGTCAGTCTGAACTTTGAGTTTTTGAACTATTCGGCGAAGTTTCGATTTCAGTTGAGCATCATAAAATTAAACAGCACAGAGGAAGGAATTAGATGAATGCATCGTACATCTTAAGATAGCCAAGAAAAGCACAAATGAGTCAAATAAAATCGAGGTCATGGTGGGTCACGTGATATTCCGAGGTCGCATATTGTACCTGATCAAGGGATTCGGAGCAGTGAAAATTTTGGACGGCTCCGGCTCCGACTCCGGCTCAGGGGAAGTATTCCGGCTTCGGCTCCGGCTCCGGCTCCTGCTCCGCATCCCTGACCTGATCTTATGCACCTGCGGTGCATGTTTCGTGGCCAGATTTGTGCCCAGAACCCGACAAAGGCAATCACAAACTTTTCCTAGCACTTGAGGGCAGACGCCTCCATGTCTTTGAAAACAAATTAAAAGTGGTATGGGCTACAAAGTTTCAAGCAACTTCACAGGCTATTGCAGTGATGCTGGCTCCACGATGACCGCAAACTTTGCGGCGAACACGTGCGAAATTTACTTTTATACAGCATTGAGACCATCATTTAACATCCGCTAAGCCATATTTCGGTCATTTTGAGAACAATTGTCTTCAAGCTTTCTTTGAACTTCCACAACCTGAGCCTGTCATGAATATTCCTTTTTCGGGAAAGTATAAAACTTTCAGGAAATATATGCTTTGAGTTTCCAAATTTTAACAACCACACTGCACGAAAAACCAGAATTGCGAGATGACAGCATTCGCCCGTTCAATTTGCTGTCAATTCGCGAAATCCGATGGCTAATATCTTTCTCCGTAGAGTTATAGTGTTTCTTTTTCCTCTGCACACCCTTCAAGTCGTTCAAAACTCGCGGGAGGTGACATCACTATGACGTCACTCACATCGGATCCATCGTCAGCTATAATTTAATCTTTGGCCACAAGCTATGGAATGGATGTGCGGACAGACACTGACACATTTCCAATTGAGATCGCCGCTAATTTTCAAGTAATTAAAAGAAATTCGACGGGGGTATATTCTGCCGCCAGTGGAGAATAGTGTTAGTTAGTTATTTGGGTTTAGGGCGCATCGACCAGGGTTGATCATTCGCGCCCAGGAGAATAGTGTTAATGGTGTTAACGGTAGTGCTTGGATCAAATTGCGATGGTGCCTGGAGCCATAGCATGTAATCCGTGAAGCCAGGTTCCACATTTATGTATTAAAGGTCTCTGAAGCCAGCCAATTGCCAAAGTTGCGACCCGGCCGAGAAAAAGGCGACTCAGCTTCAAAAGGAACCTTTCAGTCAGTTCTCACGTTGTTCGGTTGGTACTCCCGACCATTCGAACTATAAAAGTGTGTTATTTTGAGGACAAACACGTGATATAGAAACGCCAAGCAGTGAAACAACCTAACTTGCTATCTCACTGACTGCAGAAATATGACGCCCGGGAAACGCCAATGTTGACTGCAGTCTATTACCGGCGCAAAAACAGAATTGCCATCTGGTGCCAGAGAGATGAAGTTTCCGGCACGATCCAACCGTCACGTGCACATCAGACGCGGAGGAATAATTGGCGCACGCCGGTACATCTACATAAAACCAAACCGGAAACCGTCATCCAATCACGAGAATTGCAAGTCGGCGCCACAATACCCAGCCGGTGAACAATTAGCTAATGATGCCAACCGTGGAAGCTGTCTGTTCGCCATGGCACTGTGTACAACGGTGGCCGCCCGCGCATAGATCAATAGCCCAGACTCGATGAACTACAGCGGGAGAGTTGCTACTGCGCTCACGGCTGCATCACGCTGAGCGAACACGAGCCGCCACGGCTCTCACACGGGGCAGTGGGGCGCCACACGACGTGAAAGCCCATCTAAAGTTAAAGTTACGCACTTTCAACATGGAAATTAGAGCCCAGCCACGGGTCACCACTAAAAATACCACATAGCCATACCATGCGATGCCAGTACATACAAATACCACAGACGAGCAACTGTGACAGCACATGGGCTTGTGGAAGGCTTCAGTTTCGTTGACCATCACTGTATTCGTGGTACACTAAAGTGCTCTCAGTGTGCACTGTGGGCAAGCTCTCGTTGTTCAGCAAGCCGCCTTTCAAATTTCAGAGTTCTACAAGAAATAGCGAAGTGTTTTCGGGGAATGTTAATGGGCCACCCAAGGCTAACTGTGCAAATAGGAACATCAGAAACTTTGAGTCCGAGTTAACTTACTATTGATAACCGTAACCGCGCCATGAGGACCTCGACATAACAGCCGTCGCTCACAGTGACCTTGCGCCCACTACCGACTCGATATGACGCTCACGGCAGCATTGTGCACACCACAGGCCAGGACCGCAAAACCAACACGACCGCAAAACGGATCCTCACGCGATTTTTTGTTGCAACGTTTCTTGTCCCGTTTTCATCACTCACAAACAAATCTGCTCTCTAAACCGTGATGATTGCCAGATTTCTTCACACCATTTCCTCAGAGCACCTGGTGTATTTATTGCGGGCAGTTTCCGTTGCGGCACGTGCCGAGTCCAACCAACCTGTCGTACACTTCGCACTGTGGACAGTCACCAATCGGCAACGTTAGCCCAGCAGACCTGCAGCGGCGTCGCAGTCTGCACGTCTTCGAACCCGAGGCACGGAGAACGCACTTCATCGATGCTTTTAGATATGTATGTTGGTAATGCACCACATCCGAGCCTGGTTAAGTTATTCATGCATATTCGACGGCACTAGGCACCAGGAGCAATGCAAGCATTGGCAGTACGGGATGTAACGCTGACATGGTTGGTAAGTACCGAGTGACATTCGACTGCTCAACGTTTTCAACACTGACGCCTTCACTCGGCGGCCATGACAACGTTTAATGGTCGTGGATGTGATACATGACCGATCGAACCGAAAATTTGTGATAGATGTTTGGCCATTTCGTATGCCTCGCTCTGGAATGACATGTGCATATGCACAAGAATACAGACCTACAAGACCATCTGATTTGCTGCTGCTAGCAATAATAATATATGGGTCGTTTTCGCGCCCCAATCAGTATAAGTGTGCGAAACAGAAATAACTAGTTCTCGAAACTTCAGCGGGGCTGAAAGCGTGAGTGTTGGGGGAATCCCGCCTGTTCGTACTCTCCTCCACCTCAAACTATCCACCTCCTTGACCGAAGGAGGCACCAGTGACAATGGACCAACTCGTGCTGCGACTGGAGTACCAATCCACCCCGCGTCCGTCCTACTGTACCACAATGCACCGATGCATGGCGGAACGGCATCCTCTCGTCGTACACTGTCGGCAGAACACAATGGCGCAGTGACGGGCTTGTCCGTGATGTCATGGGCTAATTGCAGCCGAGTTCAAGCCGCACGACTGGTGACGTCAAGCCGAGTTCGTTGAGAGGGGGTGGAGTAGGGGGGTTGGCAGAAATTTTGTCCACATGCATTGGGAAGCATACAGCTTGTGCATTGTTCCACTGAGCTTATCAAAGATGGCGTCATTTTAGGCGAATTGTTGGTTCTACTGATAATTCTGAATGCATTCTGACGCTGATCTTCATTTAATTGGTTTTGCGTCCGACGGTGTATGGTTATATACAACCACTCGAGCTCTGCCGGGTAATTTTCCAAAGTGTTCGAATTCCATCGACAGTGCATAAGTACCACACATGTAACAGTCACTGCCAGTATACGACAGTGAAGTCGTCGGAATTGGATGTCATCCCACGAGAAGCGGCAATCGACCAGGACAATCAAAGGCCCTGCTAGATGGTTTATGATACAGATGACTCGTCGAAGATGACTCGGCGGCATTCGACGAATGCCGTCCCTGAAAACCGCTAGCCAATACCGTCGGCGATTATACCGCCTGCCCACCCACTAAGCGCATCCACCAATGCAGACTGGTCTGACTTAACAAGGCCCGCATATTCGACTTGAGATTAGCATGGGACATGCAAGTTCGGTGTTTGGTAATTTTCGGCAAGTAGGCATGCATAATGAGAACACGAAGCTGTTTGTCTAGGTGGGGGTATATGTCCTGTTACCCCGGCAGGGGATCTGTGGCCGTGCTGGGGATCTGACCAGCTACCGTGACATGGGATCTGTGTCTGAGCCAGGGGACCAGCTACCGTGACAGGGGATCTGTGTCTGAGCCAGGGGACCAGCTACCGCGACAGGGGATCTGTGTCTGAGCCAGGGGACCAGCTACCGCGACAGGGGATCTGTGTCTGAGCCAGGGGACCAGCTACCGCGACAGGGGATCTGTGTCTGAGCCAGGGGACCAGCTACCGCGACAGGGGATCTGTGTCTGAGCCAGCTACCGCGACAGGGGATCTGTGTCTGAGCCAGGGGACCAGCTACCGCGACAGGGAATCTGTGTCTGAGCCAGGGGACCAGCTACCGCGACAGGGGACCTGTGTCTGAGCTAGCTACCGCGACAGGGGATCTGTGTCTGAGCCAGGGGACCAGCTACCGCGACAGGGGATCTGTGTCTGAGCCAGGGGACCAGCTACCGCGACAGGGGATCTGTGTCTGAGTCAGGGGACCAGCTACCGCGACAGGGGATCTGTGTCTGAGCCAGGGGACCAGCTACCGCGACAGGGGATCTGTGTCTGAGCCAGGGGACCAGCTACCGCGACAGGGGATCTGTGTCTGAGCCAGGGGACCAGCTACCGCGACAGGGGATCTGTGTCTGAGCCAGCTACCGCGACAGGGGATCTGTGTCTGAGCCAGGGGACCAGCTACCGCGACAGGGGATCTGTGTCTGAGTCAGGGGACCAGCTACCGCGACAGGGGATCTGTGTCTGAGTCAGGGGACCAGCTACCGCGACAGGGGATCTGTGTCTGAGCCAGGGGACCAGCTACCGCGACAGGGGATCTGTGTCTGAGCCAGGGGACCAGCTACCGCGACAGGGGATCTGTGTCTGAGCCAGGGGACCAGCTACCGCGACAGGGGATCTGTGTCTGAGTCAGGGGACCAGCTACCGCGACAGGGGATCTGTGTCTGAGCCAGGGGACCAGCTACCGCGACAGGGGATCTGTGTCTGAGTCAGGGGACCAGCTACCGCGACAGGGGATCTGTGTCTGAGTCAGGGGACCAGCTACCGCGACAGGGGATCTGTGTCTGAGCCAGGGGACCAGCTACCGCGACAGGGGATCTGTGTCTGAGCCAGGGGACCAGCTACCGCGACAGGGGATCTGTGTCTGAGGCAGGGGACCAGCTACCGCGACAGGGGATCTGTGTCTGAGTCAGGGGACCAGCTACCGCAACAGGGGATCTGTGTCTGAGCCAGGGGACCAGCTACCGCGACAGGGGATCTGTGTCTGAGCCAGGGGACCAGCTACCGCGACAGGGGATCTGTGTCTGAGTCAGGGGACCAGCTACCGCGACAGGGGATCTGTGTCTGAGCCAGGGGACCAGCTACCGCGACAGGGGATCTGTGTCTGAGCCAGGGGACCAGCTACCGCGACAGGGGATCTGTGTCTGAGTCAGGGGACCAGCTACCGCGACAGGGGATCTGTGTCTGAGCCAGCTACCGCGACAGGGGATCTGTGTCTGAGCCAGGGGACCAGCTACCGCGACAGGGGATCTGTGTCTGAGTCAGGGGACCAGCTACCGCGACAGGGGATCTGTGTCTGAGTCAGGGGACCAGCTACCGCGACAGGGGATCTGTGTCTGAGCCAGGGGACCAGCTACCGCGACAGGGGATCTGTGTCTGAGCCAGGGGACCAGCTACCGCGACAGGGGATCTGTGTCTGAGTCAGGGGACCAGCTACCGCGACAGGGGATCTGTGTCTGAGTCAGGGGACCAGCTACCGCGACAGGGGATCTGTGTCTGAGCCAGGGGACCAGCTACCGCGACAGGGGATCTGTGTCTGAGCCAGGGGACCAGCTACCGCGACAGGGGATCTGTGTCTGAGGCAGGGGACCAGCTACCGCGACAGGGGATCTGTGTCTGAGTCAGGGGACCAGCTACCGCGACAGGGGATCTGTGTCTGAGCCAGGGGACCAGCTACCGCGACAGGGGATCTGTGTCTGAGCCAGGGGACCAGCTACCGCGACAGGGGATCTGTGTCTGAGCCAGGGGACCAGCTACCGCGACAGGGGATCTGTGTCTGAGCCAGGGGACCAGCTACCGCGACAGGGGATCTGTGTCTGAGTCAGGGGACCAGCTACCGCGACAGGGGATCTGTGTCTGAGCCAGGGGACCAGCTACCGCGACAGGGGATCTGTGTCTGAGTCAGGGGACCAGCTACCGCGACAGGGGATCTGTGTCTGAGCCAGGGGACCAGCTACCGCGACAGGGGATCTGTGTCTGAGCCAGCTACCGCGACAGGGGATCTGTGTCTGAGCCAGGGGACCAGCTACCGCGACAGGGGATCTGTGTCTGAGCCAGGGGACCAGCTACCGCGACAGGGGATCTGTGTCTGAGCCAGGGGACCAGCTACCGCGACAGGGGATCTGTGTCTGAGTCAGGGGACCAGCTACCGCGACAGGGGATCTGTGTCTGAGTCAGGGGACCAGCTACCGCGACAGGGGATCTGTGTCTGAGTCAGGGGACCAGCTACCGCGACAGGGGATCTGTGTCTGAGTCAGGGGACCAGCTACCGCGACAGGGGATCTGTGTCTGAGCCAGCTACCGCGACAGGGGATCTGTGTCTGAGCCAGGGGACCAGCTACCGCGACAGGGGATCTGTGTCTGAGTCAGGGGACCAGCTACCGCGACAGGGGATCTGTGTCTGAGCCAGGGGACCAGCTACCGCGACAGGGGATCTGTGTCTGAGCCAGGGGACCAGCTACCGCGACAGGGGATCTGTGTCTGAGCCAGGGGACCAGCTACCGCGACAGGGGATCTGTGTCTGAGCCAGCTACGGCGACAGGGGATCTGTGTCTGAGCCAGGGGACCAGCTACCGCGACAGGGGATCTGTGTCTGAGCCAGCTACCGCGACAGGGGATCTGTGTCTGAGCCAGCTACGGCGACAGGGGATCTGTGTCTGTACTGAGCCTCTGGCAACCTTAGCGCCGCACAATACCCAGCTAACATCATTATAAAGATGTGAACAGAAATGCCCAGCCAATGTCATTACACAAATGTGACCAGAAAGGAATCTATAATAGAATCTACTCGTTTCCTGGAGAGCCATCGTGACTGAGACACTTCTCTGATCCGATTTCCGTGTGCTGCCAGCACCGCAATACAGAGGCGTCCGGCCTGGGATGAAATGGCTTTGTGCACGATAGATGGCGATATCTAGACGTCTGGATCTCGCCATCTATGTCTGCATCTAAATGTCCGAATGTCGTCGTAGCTCCACAGCGGACACAGCAAAAACGAGTAGTGCACCTGCATGCATGTGCGCTGTGTGGCATGGGCATTGGGTTCACGGCAGGCATCCCATTGTGGTTTACGGAGCAATAACACTTCGCCCTTTGTCAAAGCCCCTTAGCCACATTTTGTCTCCTGTAGGAAAATGTCCAGTTTCACCACCGGAATCGGCGAGGAGGCGGGATGCAGTGGATAGGTTCCAATCAATGCTTTGAAAGCCCAATACTACGATAGCGAGCACTCCGTCAGCATGAATTCTCCGCGCTCCGATACCGCGCTGACGGCAACCAAATTGCTTCTTTCTGTTTCCCGATAACTTCGCACGTAGTATAATAGGGTATTCATAGGAGTGATGCCCGCATTTTTGCGCCTCGTCAATGCATTCATGCTATTCTTAAATGTGTCGTGCATACCAGTGAGCGAAAATAAGTGCGAGACTTGGGGACAGGGGAGGGACCAACAGCATGCCTGGCCAGCTATACCAAACACATAGCAGTCTGCAAACAATTTTTCCTTCTTTTTGTTTAACCGTTGTCATCCCGGTCCAAGGCGGAGCAACTGGCACCTCGCGAGCGACCGTTCGCTTTTGCCACTCAGCAGGACACGCGGAGTACATGGCCCAGGGTCAGATCCAGAAGCCTGGTTGGGGGGGGGAAGCGGTCTCAAAAACCTTATCAGATATGAATGGCAAACATTCTTCAACTCTAGGCAAGGCAGGATTAATGTAATAAAATATTCTTAGATTCGGGAAAATAAATTGTATTCCAAAATGTCGGAATTCTGTCCATAATGTCGGAATGTCCGAATTCGGAGAACGAGGGAATACTTAATTTCCTCGTTCCTGAGTTTATCCAGAGATGTCAAGTAATTAGCTAACCTTCAATGACCGCACATGCCCTAATGCCTCCTTCCCAACATCACACGCCCGCCGCAGCTGCTCAGCCCGACCCACTGTGTGCCGAAGTTGGCCGCGTCTCGTGACGTCACAGTGCGTCCAGTGGGCTGTCGGA
Source organism: Imbricaverruca yamaguchii (assembly GCA_034440575.1). Lineage (NCBI taxonomy): Eukaryota > Metazoa > Arthropoda > Thecostraca > Neoverrucidae > Imbricaverruca > Imbricaverruca yamaguchii. The sequence goes on along the minus strand of JAOTOL010001609.1, from coordinate 1,360,909 downwards.
CTTGGGCCACCATCCCACTTAGCGGCGCAGGCCTCCTGGCTCATTTCCATCGGACCCGCAAACACCAGCTAATCTAGATTGGACTGTCATTATTTGCGGCTCACGAGAGTGGAGCACTGCTGCCAACTGCGCTGCCAACTGTGCTGCCAAATGTGCTGCCAGTTTGTCCGCGGACTGGCCGCCCCTGGTTGTCACGCCGACCTCCTAGGGCCGTATTGACCTGCATCGGCCGGAAGTGGAGGCTGCAGCGGACGTGGTAGGCGGGGGGGCGGGGGTTGAGCGGCGGTCTCGCTGGAGTGAGTATCGCCGTAAATAGGAGCGTATCGCCACCTGTCCAAGTTCCCGGCATCGTGCTCTTGGCCGTGACAAGCCACTTACTACATAGCCAGGATTTGCCGAACACCCTGGCAACATACCAGATTGTGCCACGCCTACTCACCGGCTTGCACCTGGGGAACGCATACTCAAAATCTCTGCACCATGTTCAGGACATTCACGGCACAACCAAATCATCACCATCAATGCCGGAGACAGGTCAACACGTCACAACCGGAGCTGTCGATCGCAGCCGTCCGCTGCCAACAGTCTGGGTGACACTGGACACACGAGACACGACTCTCCGCTGTCAGAGGGTGACACTGGACACACGAGACACGACTCTCCGCTGTCAGAGGGTGACGCTGGACACACGAGACACGACTCTCCGCTGTCAGAGGGTGACACTGGACACACGAGACACGACTATCCGCTGTCAGAGGGCGGCACGCTCCCATTGTCTGGGTGACACTGGACACACGAGACACGACTCTCCGCTGTCAGAGGGTGACGCTGGACACACGAGACACGACTCTCCGCTGTCAGAGGGTGACACTGGACACACGAGACACGACTCTCCGCTGTCAGAGGGTGACACTGGACACACGAGACACGACTCTCCGCTGTCAGAGGGTGACACTGGACACACGAGACACGACTCTCCGCTGTCAGAGGGTGACACTGGACACACGAGACACGACTCTCCGCTGTCAGAGGGTGGCACGCGCCCATTGTCTGGGTGACACTGGACACACGAGACACGACTCTCCGCTGTCAGAGGGTGGCACGCCATGCTGGGACACACGAGACACGACTCTCCGCTGTCAGAGGGTGACACTGGACACACGAGACACGACTCTCCGCTGTCAGAGGGTGACACTGGACACACGAGACACGACTCTCCGCTGTCAGAGGGTGGCACGCACCCATTGTCTGGGTGACACTGGACACACGAGACACGACTCTCCGCTGTCAGAGGGTGACACTGGACACACGAGACACGACTCTCCGCTGTCAGAGGGCGGCACGCTCCCATTGTCTGGGTGACACTGGACACACGAGACACGACTCTCCGCTGTCAGAGGGTGACACTGGACACACGAGACACGACTCTCCGCTGTCAGAGGGTGACACTGGACACACGAGACACGACTCTCCGCTGTCAGAGGGTGACACTGAAGACACGACTCTCCGCTGTCAGAGGGTGACACTGGACACACGAGACACGACTCTCCGCTGTCAGAGGGTGACACTGGACACACGAGACACGACTCTCCGCTGTTACACTGGACACACGAGACACGACTCTCCGCTGTCAGAGGGTGGCACGCGCCCATTGTCTGGGTGACACTGGACACACGAGACACGACTCTCCGCTGTCAGAGGGTGGCACGCTCCCATTGTCTGGGTGACGCTGGACACACGAGACACGACTCTCCGCTGTCAGAGGGTGGCGGCTCCTGTCGGTGACACTGGACACACGAGACACGACTCTCCGCTGTCAGAGGGTGACACTGGACACACGAGACACGACTCTCCGCTGTCAGAGGGTGACACTGGACACACGAGACACGACTCTCCGCTGTCAGAGGGTGACACTGGACACACGAGACACGACTCTCCGCTGTCAGAGGGTGACATGGACACACGAGACACGACTCGCGTCAAGGTGACACGGACACACCTCTCTGTCAGAGGCGGCACGCCCCATTGTCTGGGTGACACTGGACACACGAGACACGACTCTCCGCTGTCAGAGGGTGACACTGGACACACGAGACACGACTCTCCGCTGTCAGAGGGTGACACTGGACACACGAGACACGACTCTCCGCTGTCAGAGGGTGACACTGGACACACGAGACACGACTCTCCGCTGTCAGAGGGTGACACTGGACACACGAGACACGACTCTCCGCTGTCAGAGGGTGGCACTGGACACACGAGACACGACCCTCCGCTGTCAGAGGGTGACAACCTGGACACACGAGACACGACTCTCCGCTGTCAGAGGGTGGCACGCGCCCATTGTCTGGGTGACACTGGACACACGAGACACGACTCTCCGCTGTCAGAGGGTGACGCGCCCATTGTCTGGGTACACTGGACACACGAGACACGACTCTCCGCTGTCAGAGGGTGACACTGGACACACGAGACACGACTCTCCGCTGTCAGAGGGTGACGCTGGACACACGAGACACGACTCTCCGCTGTCAGAGGGTGACACTGGACACACGAGACACGACTCTCCGCTGTCAGAGGGTGGCACGCACCCATTGTCTGGGTGACACTGGACACACGAGACACGACTCTCCGCTGTCAGAGGGTGGCACGCGCCCATTGTCTGGGTGACGCTGGACACACGAGACACGACTCTCCGCTGTCAGAGGGTGGCACGCGCCCATTGTCTGGGTGACACTGGACACACGAGACACGACTCTCCGCTGTCAGAGGGTGACACTGGACACACGAGACACGACTCTCCGCTGTCAGAGGGTGACACTGGACACACGAGACACGACTCTCCGCTGTCAGAGGGTGGCACGCACCCATTGTCTGGGTGACACTGGACACACGAGACACGACTCTCCGCTGCTGCCAGCAGTAGGCACGCCCATTGTATGGGTGACATCAAAGGCACATGACGCGACATCGTGCGTTTTTTTTGGGGAGTATTGGTGGTGTGGTCTCTTCGGCGAGCTTTGACCACTAAAGACGGTGATAGGAATGTGGGAAAGCAAGTGCTGATATAGATGACACCCCTAACGACAAAATGCTGAAAGCAACTTGCGTCAATTATTTTGCTTTTATGGTGCAGCACCGTGGCAATAAGTAAGTCAGAAAGTTATGAACTGATGGGCAATGCTTTACTTAACATTTTTTCCCGTAGACTACCTTCATTCACATTTGCACTCAGTATTATCAAGACGTGACCACAGCCATGAGGTTTCTGCCCGCGGGTCCCATGTCAGCTTGAGCAGTGCTTCCTTTGACAACTTAGTGGTTTCTTGTTTTCAATTTTAGGTACCTAAGAAAACCAAAGCGTAGGGAGGTTTTTTCCTACCTCGTTCGTCTAGTGCTGACCTGCTCCGCGACAGCTTGTCCGAAGAAAACTGCCGAAATGTGTCCGTTGTTGACAGGGCTCACGGAGCAAGCAAAACGGCTAGGGCTTGCCAATACAACGACCTCATTTCCAACAATCGTCATATGAGCACTGTCACGTGTTTCTCCAAAGCACATACCACGAAGTTCCTCTCGCACCGTGACTGTCCAACAGCACGTCTGCACGAGCCTCCAAACAGCACGTCTGCTCGGGCCCTCAACAGCACGTCTGTTCGGGTCCTCAACAGCACGTCTGCTCGGGCCGTCAACAGCACGTCTGTTCGGGCCCTCAACAGAACGTCTCCTCGGGCCCTCAACAGCACGTCTGCTCGAGCCCTCAGCAGCACGTCTGCTCGGGCCATCAACAGCACGTCTGCTCGGGCCCTCAACGTCTGCGTATGCCGTTTCGGTGGTCTTTGCCAGATCGCCTACAAATAAAATAATAATAAAAAATCTAAAAATTTATAAATGTTGAGTTCTCAAGTTTTCTTTACTTTTCTTTCCCAATGGCTAGAGCAGACCGAGAAACGTTGTTATAAGTCAGCTTCCTCCAATAAAAAAATGCTTACTTTAGCCAGAATTCTCTATTTGAACTGCAATCTGGCAAATACGCAAAATTTATATGTAGTCAAAAACGAAAAAAATGAAAAATTTCAATCTTACGTTTTGTTGCATCCCTATAGATAAGCAAACGCTGAAAGTTTCATTAACATATCTGTATCCGTTAACCGTGACGACTGGTTGAACGTTTTTGGAGGTGACCTCACTTGACCTTCATTAACGCGTTGAATCTAAAAGATTTGACTTCAAAATTTTGAAACCTCGTGCCAAATTTATGTTGGAAAAGGTATACCAAATTTAGGCGCGCTGCCGCGAGCCGTTCATCCACTATCAGCGAAAAAACCGGAGGGGGGTCTGTTGAAGACCCCCCGAGACGGGACGGGTTAAGAACAAATTCGCTTATCTACCAATTTTTCATTTTCGAGCATATTTTGTCGCCGTCGTTACAACTTGAGAAAATGTAATAAAGTGTGCCCTAGTATGTTGCATCAAACTCATATCTTGAGATTTTATTACAGATCCGCTTAGGGGGGATAGTGTGGCCCCCTTCAGGCCGTTGGGATGGGGCATGACCTTCGTAGCCCTCTAGATCCGCTAGTGCCTAGGGCTGCAATATACCTGTTTGGATTTACTACTTCCGAAATATTCTCCGTCCTCTACATCTTTCCTGGCACAAGTGCCGCTGTTGTTATTAGACGAACAGCGTATGCCGCGCTAGATGTGCCAGCCATCCTTCAGCCGTGGCGGCACGTGCACTGTTGACGACAGCTGGGGGGTTCGTTAGAGCGGGCAATCTGTTGTCACGTCACAACAGGCGCGCGCGCGCACAGATCATCGGGCCGGCCCAGATCCAACCCCAGCTGCAGATCCAACTCCAACTCCAGTTCCAGCTCCAGCCGTTACAATAGGGGCGCTGGCGCTAGGCAGCCACTACTGTCGACGTGGTGACATTGGTGGGTGACGAATGTCTATGTGAATGTATATGAATGTCTGTCAATATGAATACATGCATTGCCACATTCTTTTATCTTTCCGTCGATGTTCTCCTTCCATAGCTTTACTTCTCTCTCCATCCACTGCTCTGTTCCTCTACCCGTCCACGCTGTTGTCCGTCCCTCCGTCTGTCCCTCTGTCACTCTGTTCTCCTCACTACTGTTCCTACTTCCGCATGCCCCTCTGTGATCTCACCTGTCCCTCTGTTCGTTCCTCAGCTTTTCCTTCGTCTACGCTTCAGCTCGTTCCTGGTATTGTTCGACCCTCTGTCCGTTCCTCTGTTCTTCCTCTGTCCGTCTCTCCGCCTACTCCTTGGCTTATTTGACCCTCTGTATGTTCCTCTGTCCTCCGCCAGTGATATTGCGGCTATGTCCGTTCCTCTGTTCTTCCTCTGTCCGTTTCTCCGCCTACCCCTGGTCTATTTTACCTTATGTATGTTCCTCTGTCTTCCGCCAGTAATATTGCGGCTATATCCGTTTCTCTGTACGTCACTCTGACATTTTCCGCGCCTCCGCCTCCATCTGTCCTCCCCTGCGTCAGTTGCCAGACCCTGCGACAGGCTATCTCAGTGTCGGTCCTCCCCTGTGTCAGTCACCAGACCCTGCGACAGGCTATCTCAGTGTCGGTCCTCCCCTGCGTCAGTCACCAGACACTGCGACAGGCTATCTCAGTGTCGGTCCTCCCCTGCGTCAGTCACCAGACCCTGCCAAAGTTTCCGTTAGTTCTAAGCAATCTGAAATTAGTCGGCGGCAACTCCAGAAGTTGGTGCCCATGACGTCGACAAATGCTGCCAGTTGGGTCGTCTGTGTTGTGGGGCTATGCCGGCTTGTGTCGTTTGTGTTGTGGGGTCACGCCGGTTTGTGTCGTCTGTGTTGTGGGGGGCTTGGGTCGTCTGTGTTGTGGGGTCACGCCGGCTTGGTTCGTCTGTGTTGTGGGGCTATGTCGGCTTGGGTCGTCTGTGTTGTGGGTGCACGCCGGCTTTGGTCGTCTGTGGTGTGGGGCTATGCCGGCTTGTGTCGTCTGTGTTGTGGGGACACGCCGGCGGCCGCTGGCGGAGATCACACAGAGTCACAGGTCGCCAGAGGTTACACAGGTCGCCAGAGGTTACACAGGTCGCCAGCGGTTACACAGTCGCAGCCACACCGTAGGCGACTGACCCACTCAGAACTCACACAAGTGCCGGGTGACATACAGTGAAGTGGTCAGGATAGCCCGAGTATTCGTCCAGCTATGCTGGCAGGTCAGACCTAGTTCTTAGAAGTTGATTAGCGTCTATTATCATACTTCGTAGTTTTGAAAACAGGCAGCGGAACATGTAATTGATAATGGTGTGAGATAGATGCGTGGCCATTGCTCTTCGGAGTTATGAATTTGGAAGTTCTAGCTGTATTTTAGAATCAGTGATCCGAGTAAAATACGGACAAATTAGTTGAACCGAAATACTGCGGCAAGATGACATCTCCAAGAGTAACGTGTGCCCATGCTTGTATATGTCTATGCACCAATGGTCTGCTGAACAATATTACAATTTCACAAGTTTTCCTCGACTAATGCAAAACTCTGGCTGTGGAATTTTCAGTGGTGTGGGATGAGTGGCGTGGTTCCACAAAAGAGGTAGAAACGTGAAAAAAGCATGAAAACATTAAATTGGAACGAGTAGATGGAAATTTTTATCCGGACAGATGCGAGCTAATGTTTGCGCTTACATGCACTATTTACAATGAAGTTTTGAAAATTGCGTAATTTTAAACGTAATGTTCATTCATATTGATGGTTGTTTATGATTAACGGGCAAAACGTATTCTACGTGTTTTTGTATTACAATTGCAAGTTCAACATCGAGTGGACTAATTCAATTTCCATGAGTCTATGGAAGGTTTAATATAATTGATCAAATGTGGGGGGGGGGGACACTTTCCTGTTTGAATTAGAGTCGAGGGTGGAGGGATAATTTTCATGTTGAGAGGATAAGTTGACCCTCAACTAAATCGGGATTATATGCTTCGCTTCCGGATTTAATGGTGCTTTGGCGACTACCTGGATAAAGCGCTCCATATCTTTTCATGCTCCTCTTCTGCACTTCAGCCATTGTTCTCTTCTCCTTTCTTCTTCTCTACCTCTCGATCTATTTCTCTCCTCTGTCTGTCTGTGTGTATTTGTGTCTATCTGCATTCCTCCCTGACTTCCTGGCTGTGCTTCTCACTCTCACTTTCATTCGTACCCTCACCCTCACTCTCACTCTCACTATTGCTCTCGCTTCAATCTGCAGACAATTCGTTCTTGCTAGAAGACTAATTCATTTGCTTACCCAATGCATACCATTGCTTCGATAAACAAAGCATAACTCTACAAAGACATGTTATTCCAGCAATGAACATACTCAGCAAGTACACTATGCACGTGCCTCTATAAATACAATCAACTTTTGATGAGCGCAGATGGCCGACTGGCATATCGGTTGATAGTGTAGATATACACATAATGGAGAAGGGACCCTAGGCGCAGATTGCTCAAGTATGACTCTGCGTGGGACGAAATGTACGACCCTCAATATACCAGGAGGTGCTGAGTTTACATCAAAAGTAGCGTTATGGATTATGCTATATTACTCAACGATTCGGCCAAGGGCCATCGTCACTCCTGACGATGGCCCCTGGCCGAAACGTTGAGTAATATAGCATAATCCCTAAATTTCGTCTCACGCAATGTCTAAAACCCAGGAGCGCTTAAGAGCCATTCTTCGTTGTATTAAACAAATATGACTCGTGCAATATTTGGTCCAGCTCCTCCAATATTTGCACATTTTAACACGTGTTTGAAGTCTGTCAGCTATAGTGGAGCTGGTGGAGTTGCCCTCTGATCGACTTTGCACATGAAGGAGCCCACCGACACGTAATTCGCGCACATTTGGCACGCTCGTATCTACATGAACTTAGTACTTCTTGAAAAGAAGGTGGGGTTATGTCATTCAAGGTGACTGACCTACGGTCGGTGAGGTGAGGCCACCTCTGAAAGATCATACGAAGGTGTTGCAAATTCCCGAATAAATATTATCACGGAACTGTCAGGAATTGTTTTTTTTTAGCAGAAGTAAACCAACTACTATCTATAATTCTTGGCAGAGTTGTGCATTTTGTATGTCATCTTTCACCACTATTAGCCTTCTAGGGCCAAACCGAAGTTTTGCAAAATCGTGCACTTGACTTGAGTTGATTTGATTAACTTGACTTCACTTGAAGTTGGCTTGAGGTGTCATTTCTAAGTATGATCCACCTATTTCAAATAGCTGTTAGATGCACTTCCTCCAGACCAGAACATTTCCAAGGTTTAAACTTAGCCAAAAAATGGACAAAAATTTATTCAAAGTGACGTCATCCGTGACATCATAAGTGCTCGGAATGACGTCAGTTTGTGTGCAAGTTCATTCATTCTCATTCTTATTGCGTTCTTCTGAAATCGTCACTAACTACCCGACGGTATTTTTTTCTGCGTTTTTTTCCATAGTTTCTGAGATCCTGGGAGTGGAGCCGGATATCCTGCCGCCGGCCGTCGGTGATAATGTTGACCGGGCGCGCCGGCCGCCGCGGCCGCCGCTGTCGCCGGAGTTCCGGTGCTGGCAACGGCCGGCGGCGACGCTCCGGTCCTGCGGCGGCCGATCGCCGCAGGGGAGCCGGACCTCCGCCCGGCGACACTGCCGACCGAGGCGATGAACGGCGGCGGCTGCCGACCCCGGACCGCGCTGGTGGCGAGACCCACACCGGCATACACTCAGCCGACTGGTGCCGACACACACTCAGCCGACTGGTGCCGGCACACACTCAACCGTCTGGTGTCGGCACACACTCAGCCGACTGGTGCCGGCACACACTCTGCCGACTGGTGCCGGCACACACTCAGCCGACTGGTGCCGGCACACACTCAGCCGACTGGTGCCGGCACAGACTCAGCCGTCTGGTGTCGGCACACACTCAGCCGACTGGTGCCGACACACACTCAGCCGACTGGTGCTGGCACACACTCAGCCGACTGGTGCCGGCATACACTCAGCCGACTGGTGCCGACACACACTCTGCCGACTGGTGCCGGCACACACTCTGCCGACTGGTGCCGGCACACACTCAGCCGACTGGTGCCGGCACACACTCAGCCGACTGGTGCCGGCACACACTCAGCCGTCTGGTGTCGGCACACACTCAGCCGTCTGGTGCCGGCACACACTCAGCCGTCTGGTGTCGGCACACACTCAGCCGACTGGTGCCGGCATACACTCAGCCGACTGGTGCCGACACACACTCAGCCGACTGGTGCCGGCACACACTCAGCCGACTGGTGCCGGCACACACTCAGCCGTCTGGTGTCGGCACACACTCAGCCGACTGGTGCCGGCACACGTTCAGCCGACTGGTGCCGGCACAGACTCAGCCGTCTGGTGTCGGCACACACTCAGCCGACTGGTGCCGACACACACTCAGCCGACTGGTGCCGGCACACACACCGACTGGTGCCGGCAACACAGCCACTGGTGCCGACACACACTCAGCCGACTGGTGCCGGCACACACTCAGCCGACTGGTGCCGACACACACTCAGCCGACTGGTGCCGGCATGCACTCAGCCGACTGGTGCCGACACACACTCAGCCGACTGGTGCCGACACACACTCAGCCGACTGGTGCCGACACACACTCAGCCGACTGGTGCCGGCACACACTCAGCCGACTGGTGCCGGCATGCACTCAGCCGACTGGTGCCGACACACACTCAGCCGACTGGTGCCGGCACAGACTCAGCCGACTGGTGCCGACACACACTCAGCCGACTGGTGCCGGCACACACTCAGCCGACTGGTGCCGACACACACTCAGCCGACTGGTGCCGGCATACACTCAGCCGACTGGTGCCGACACACACTCAGCCGACTGGTGCCGACACACACTCAGCCGACTGGTGCCGACACACACTCAGCCGACTGGTGCCGACACACACTCAGCCGACTGGTGCCGACACACACTCAGCCGACTGGTGCCGGCATGCACTCAGCCGACTGGTGCCGACACACACTCAGCCGACTGGTGCCGACACACACTCAGCCGACTGGTGCCGACACACACTCAGCCGACTGGTGCCGGCACACACTCAGCCGACTGGTGCCGGCATGCACTCAGCCGACTGGTGCCGACACACACTCAGCCGACTGGTGCCGGCACAGACTCAGCCGACTGGTGCCGACACACACTCAGCCGACTGGTGCCGGCACACACTCAGCCGACTGGTGCCGACACACACTCAGCCGACTGGTGCCGGCATACACTCAGCCGACTGGTGCCGACACACACTCAGCCGACTGGTGCCGACACACACTCAGCCGACTGGTGCCGACACACACTCAGCCGACTGGTGCCGACACACACTCAGCCGACTGGTGCCGGCACACACTCAGCCGACTGGTGCCGGCATACACTCAGCCGACTGGTGCCGACACACACTCAGCCGACTGGTGCCGACACACACTCAGCCGACTGGTGCCGGCACACACTCAGCCGTCTGGTCTCCACGGCGGCGGCGAGGGTCAGTACAGCTCACGAGACAGCAGGCAAACTGTCCCGTTGGAGCTGCTCAGGACAGCTTACCAGACCACAGGCAAACTGTCGCCGTTGGAGCTGCTCAGGACAGCTTACCAGACCACAGTCAAACTGTCGCCGTTGGAGCTGCTCAGGACAGCTTACCAGACCGCAGGCGAACTGTCGCCGTTGGAGCTGCTCAGGACAGCTTACCAGACCGCAGGCAAACTGTCGCCGTTGGAGCTGCTCAGGACAGCTTACCAGACCACAGGCGAACTGTCGCCGTTGGAGCTGCTCAGGACAGCTTACCAGACCGCAGGCAAACTGTCCCGTTGGAGCTGCTCAGGACAGCTTACCAGACCACAGGCGAACTGTCGCCGTTGGAGCTGCTCAGGACAGCTTACCAGACCGCAGGCACACTGTCGCCGTTGGAGCTGCTCAGGACAGCTTACCAGACCGCAGGCGAACTGTCGCCGTTGGAGCTGCTCAGGACAGCTTACCAGACCACGGCGAACGTCGCCGTTGGAGCCGCACTTGCCAGACCACAGGCGAACTGTGCCGTTGGAGCTGCTCAGGACAGCTTACCAGACCGCAGGCAAACTGTCCCGTTGGAGCTGCTCAGGACAGCTTACCAGACCGCAGGCAAACTGTCCCGTTGGAGCTGCTCAGGACAGCTTACCAGACCACAGGCGAACTGTCGCCGTTGGAGCTGCTCAGGACAGCTTACCAGACCGCAGGCACACTGTCGCCGTTGGAGCTGCTCAGGACAGCTTACCAGACCGCAGGCGAACTGTCGCCGTTGAAGCTGCTCAGGACAGCTTACCAGACCGCAGGCGAACTGTCGCCGTTGCTCAAAACAGCTCGCGCGACAGCAGACACGCTGTCGCCGCTGCAGCTTCACTCTGATTGGGTTCGTCAGAATGCGGCACGAGATTCTCCGCAACACTGGGCTGATGCTAGTTGAGACACTTGAGCTCTGGCACATTCGGTACTGTGCGTTCGTGTGGGGAAGCTGCAGTGCCACTCAAGAGAGACGGGCGCAACGGCGCAGCAACTTTATGAGCGCGGGTTGCAACCGGTCTGGCAGACACAGGAGACGCGAATCTCTCGTGTTCTCCCGTGCTAGCGGAGTGGAGGTGGCCGAGGCTGCACGTTATTCTAGTGGAGACTGACAACGTCACCATGTTTAAGCTTCCACACTCAGCCAGCGCCACAGGATTGATCCGCCGCCTCAGCAGCGGCCGGGTCAGGGTACCGCCACTGAGCTCCAGGGGGGCGGGCGGCGGGCTGGTACAGGTCCCACGGTACCGTGTCACAGCACAAGGAGGACGGATGGTGTGGGGTGGGGGGATATAGCTACAGGTCCCACGGTACCGTGCCACAATACCAGGGTGACGGATGTGTGGGGGGGGGAACAGCTACAGGTCCCACACTGCCGTGTCACAGCACCAGGGAGGACGGATGAGGGGGGACAGCTACAGGTCCCACGGTACCGTGCCACAATACCAGGGGGCCGGATGTGGGGGGAAGTTAGAGGTCCCACGGTACCGTGCCACAGCACCAGGGAGGACGGATGGAGGGGGGGGGGACAGCTACAGGTCCTACGGTACCGTGCCACAATACCAGGGGGACGGATGTGTGTGTGTGTGTGTGGGAGGGGGCAGCTACAGGTCCCACACTGCCGTGTCAGAGCACCAGGGAGGACGGGTGGGGGACAGCTACAGGTCCTACGGTACCGTGCCACAATACCAGGGGGACGGATGTGGGGGGGGGCAGCTACAGGTCTCACGCTGCCGCACTCAGTTCGGCAGACATTCATTACTCTCGCGAGCCAGTCTAAGTTCTGGAAACTTATACGGAGCTCAGCCGCGAGCCAGTCGGCTAAGCTCTCAAGCTTGCTCAGTCACAGCTTGTTTTAAGTTTCAACAGACTCAGCAGCTGTCGGCTGCGCTGCAGACATCCTGGCACCGTCTCATGTCACCGGCGCGTGTACCGTCACGTGCACTAAGTGGTCTGCATTTATTTTGCTTCTAAAGGTACACGGACGAATTAATGATATACACGTGTCTGAATGTGCAAATGGTATGGATTTGTATATGCATAATTGATGTGGATATTCTGAAGAGGCATTTTGTCCTGAGTTCGAGAACATGATGATGAACCAGGATCAAAGTCATAGTCTGGCCAAAAACAGTGGTGATGCTGTATGCTGAAACAATCAATGTAAAATTAGCGCATGTTTGTGGCACAGCTCTGTTAAAGCTGGCTCCACGTCGGTAACATCAACAATGCCACTCTCTCCACCTACGTTTTGGACAAACCAGATGAGGTCAGCTTCGTTTGATGACGGCACCACCTGATCGGTTGCCAGAGTCAGCTGTGATATGTCCCATTCGGTCCGACTTCATAGCAACTACCACTGAATGGCAGCCAGAGCAGCTTCCGCAAGAGCCTTAGCTGTGACCATGTTACATGTTGCTAGAGCTGACACTACCACAACAGCCTTGGCTATAGCCATGCGACATGTTGGTAGAGCTAACACTACCACAACAGCCTTAGCGATGACGATGTGCCGTGTTGCTAGAGCTGACACTACCACAACAGCCTTAGCCATGACCATGTGACATGTTGCTAGAGCTGACACTACCACAACAGCCTTAGCCATGACCATGTGACATGTTGCTAGAGCTGACACTACCACAACAGCCTTAACCATGCCCATGTGACATGTTACTAGAGCTGACACTACCACAACAGCCTTAACCATGCCCATGTGACATGTTACTAGAGCTGACACTACCACAACAGCCTTAGCCATGCCCATGTGACATGTTGCTGGAGCTGACACTACCACAACAGCCTTGGCGATGGCCATGTGACAGTTCGTGCAGTTGATGCTAACACGACAGCCTTAGCATCTGCAATGTATTGCTCTCTCCCCACACACCGACCTCGGCCACTGTCCCTGTACACACCCTGAATATCATCGCCACTGACATCTGCCCAACACAGACAAGTGCTGACAGATGAGCACGGGAACGTGGAGGGGAGGGGGCATATGTTCTCCCGCCTGTTGCGAACTTAACCATCAGTCCTGTGCAAGGGTGTTGTTTTATGCATCTTTGGGGAGCAAGCTCCCCCTCAATGTTGGGATTTCATCCAACAATTTTAACTGTTGCCATGGGATCGTGTGGGGTGCGCCCCCAATCTACTTGGGCTTGCCCATCGCCTTCACGCATTGTGCTCCCAAACCAATTTCAGGCAACGCCAGCGGCTCTATGTGGGACAAAGAGCGCTGGTCCCGCCACTTTTCACGAGCGTTCCTGTGCCCCTGCTGACGCCGTCTTTATGACGGTGGGGATGGGGGGGGGGGGGTACACGGTATCTGGTGCAGGCGTACCCGTTAGTCCTTGGGGTGCTGCACTGTGTGGTAACCAGTGGCATGAATAATCCGAGGCAGCAAGTCACAGGTGTAACGGTGGCTCGGGGGGAAGTGGGGGTGCCACAGGTGTACCGAGGAGCACGGCCGGATCGTGGTCGACACGCAAACCATGCGGCCCGTCCCACTGGACTGCTTGCATTTGAGTTAGATCGGAAATAAAGGTAATGCCATGGTCGGCACATCGATAGGTGATGCATGGCGATATGGCTAAGATATGTTTGATCACAAGTTGCAAAAAACCTGGTGTTTAAGTAATAATATATACGAGTATACTACATACCCAACCGCTTTTTTCAATTTAGCGAACGAAGTTTGAGCTGCCTTGAGCTGCCTTGCCTGATTTAATATTTTTCGGTATGCAAGGAACATTTTTTCTGTGACACAGTTGGTCATGTTTTGCGCTTAATCTGGTCGGGGAGCAACTTTCATTTCATGTCTTACGTGAACAAAAGTAGGTACGAGTAAAACATTATAATGCCATTTTCAGAGAAAAAGGAGTAAGTGCACTTTCACATGCTCATTTGTGCTTGAATTGTTTTCTCCTTCACTCGTCATTGCAACTGTACTTGAAATGAACACTTTGTGCACAGTTGTTATGGAGGGTTCAATCTTGATTGAAAACACCATGAACGTGTCCGATTTCCCGCCACTGATGTGTATTTCGTACTATCCTAAAACGGCGCACATCCAGTCACGGCGCAAAAAGTACGCATTGGATAAATAGGGCTAATGGTACTGTCATAAATGCACAACTGGAGACAGTTAGGAAATGAATCTGCGAATAAAATTCAACGCGTTTGTATTTCAAAAGGCAGGACATAAGCTTACCAGTGATGGGAGAGAGATTAATGTTTGTTTCTTTTGCCACCCATCATACATTGAGCTGACCCTGATTGTCGTTACCAAACAATTGACAATGTCAGTGTCCTAAATTGGTGTGATAAATAACTGGATTTGCGGCTGACCACAGCCTAAGTATCGCCTAATAAGACTGCCCAGCTGATTGATTCATGACTTAAGCTGCACCAGGGAGCGGCGTGACACATTTGGCTTCTTAAGATATCGTTTATTTCGTTCCAGCTTCCATATCCAGGATGATGAATGCACCATAAAGAACTCGGAGCCTGACATCTGACGATTGCCTGTCACAAAGACAACTCTGATGCCGGCATGCCACCAACATAACATTGACGCTTCTTTGTCGCAAAGACTTGGGATGCGGTCTCCAAAAGTAGTTGTGCTCCGAGCTCCGAAACGACCAACTGTAAATTGGGTGGGGTTGGGGGGGGGTGAGAATGTCCTCAGCATGACATGCGCATGTCGTTGAGACATTGCACTTGTTTTCGCTTCACCTGGGGGTATTTAAGGTGATGAACAATAAACGTGGCGATGCGGCGATTTTCACGACATCCCGACAGGTTTCCGTTCTGTCGTGTTTTACAACTCTACTTCAGTGTCGCGTGAGTGGACATCGGTGTGCCGTGTTGTGGCGGTGGACCGGCTGTTCCAACTGTGGACGAGTGACGGCGGCGTGTCAGCCGCTCGCCCAGAGGCTCCCCAGCAACAGCCAACCAGAGGCTCCTCGGCAACAACCAACCAGAGGCTCCTCGGCAACAGCCACTCAGAGGCTCCTCGGCAACAACAAACCAGAGGCTCCTCGGCAACAGCCACTCAGAGGCTCCTCGGCAACAGCCAACCAGAGGCTCCTGGGCAACAACCAACCAGAGGCTCCTCGGCAACAACCAATAACGGCTTCTCGGCAACAACCAACCAGCGACTCCTCGGCAACAACCAAGAGCGGCTTCTCGGCAACAACGAACCAGAGGCTCCTCGGCAACAACCAACCAGCGACTCCTCGGCAACAACCTACCAGAGGCTCCTCGGCAACAACCAACCAGAGGCTCCTCGGCAACAACCAACCAGAGGCTCCTCGGCAACAACCAACCAGAGGATCCTCGGCAACAGCCAACCAGAGGATCCTCGGCAACAGCCTACCAGAGGCTCCTCGGCAACAACCAACCACAGGCTCCTCGGCAACAACCACCCAGAGGCTCCTCGGCAACAACCAACCAGAGGATCCTCCGCAACAGCCTACCAGAGGCTCCTCGGCAACAGCCTACCAGACGCTCCTCGGCAACAGCCACTCAGCGACTCCTCGGCAACAACCAACCAGAGGCTCCTCGGCAACAACCAACCAGAGGCTCCTCGGCAACAACCACCCAGAGGCTCCTCGGCAACAATCACCCAGAGGCTCCTCGGCAACAACCTACCAGAGGCTCCTCGGCAACAACCAACCAGCGACTCCTCGGCAACAACCAATAACGGCTTCTCGGCAACAACCAACCAGAGGCTCCTCGGCAACAACCAATCGCAGGCGCCGACGTTAGTCACCGGGACAGAATGTAAAGGACTTCTAAAGTCACTTTCTCTGGTTAAATTCTCGACCTTAATTCACCTCAGAGTGCACCCATCTGATGATGACGAATTGCTGACAAACTACAAATGCTATAGCGGTTCGCTTCACCCAGAACCCGCCGACTGGACTAATTCTGCTGAAAAGCTTTCACTAACTAGAAGTCATGTCGACAGTGTCTCGGATATACCGGTAAGTGGAAAAGGAATGGTTTCCAAGAAGTTGGCACAATGGAAGCTCATTCCTAAACCACGGGATCAAGCGTTCCGCTGAAGTTTTCCGTCGGCAACATAGGCAAGTCGCCCTAATTAAACTCTGCACGTGAGGAAGTGAGACAGGGGGGATCAATGAATAGGCTCTTACACGATTTAATTTATTTCACTTTTCGTACACGAGAGAGAAAAGAGAGAGAGAAAGAGAGAGATAGAGAGAGAGAGAGAGAGAGAGAGAGAGAGAGAGAGAGAGAGAGAGAGAGAGAGAGAGAGAGAGAGAGAGAGAGAGAGAGAGAGAGAGAGAGAAAGAGGAGAGAGGAAAGGGAGAAAGATGAAGATGATATATATGAAATAAATATATATATATATATATATATATATATATATATATATATATATATATATATATATAGAAATGCAGACACTGAGACAAAGCGGGAGGTAATTTTTATCCACGAAAATAATTGCTTACTTCACTTCGAGATTCAATCGAGAAAGCAAAGATTACACACAGAACATGTTTGCCAGCTGTCCATACGGCGTTGGAAACAACCTGCACTATTTCTGCAGTTGGCATACCTGCTAACAACGCCAAATTTTAATACCTGGAAAGCATCTGAAGCCGATGCCAGAGTCACAAAACCATGGTTGGCGCGCGGCATTTAGCAGTGTTATGCACCCAGTGCACCGGCAGCGGCGGCTGCCAAAGTCTCAGAAGAGGCCAACAGAGAGAGAGAGAAAGAGAGAGAGAGAGAGAGAGAGAGAGAGAGAGAGAGAGAGAGAGAGAGAGAGAGAGAGAGAGAGAGAGAGAGAGAGAGAGAGAGAGAGAGAGAGAGAGAGAGAGAGAGAGAGAGAGAGAGAGAGAGAGAGAGAGAGAGAGAGAGAGAGAGAGAGAGAGAGAGAGAGAGAGAGAGAGAGAGAGAGAGAGAGGGAGAAAGAGAGAGAGAGAGAGGGAGAGAGAGCAACCAATCCAGCAGACCCCCCTCCTCCACCACCAGACCCAACACCAGTGAGAGTCACCAGCGAGAGAAGTCACGCCGGTGTATCGCTACCAGAAGCGGGACCAGTGGCAGTAACACTGGTCTAGAATGCGGTGGCCGGTGCGTCGTCTGGAAGGTGGGAGTCTCTGTCCCGCCACCAACATGAGGCACGACAGTGTCGCAGCACGTGTGTTTGCGTGACCTCCGTCGGGAGGTACGTCGACAGACCGGGCCCACAGTGTCGCAGCGCGTGTGTCTGCGTGACCTCCGTCGGGAGGTACGTCGACAGACCGGGCCCACAGTGTCGCAGCGCGTGTGTCTGCGTGACCTCCGTCGGGAGGTACGTCGACAGACCGGGCCCACA
This sequence comes from Imbricaverruca yamaguchii, assembly GCA_034440575.1. NCBI lineage: Eukaryota > Metazoa > Arthropoda > Thecostraca > Neoverrucidae > Imbricaverruca > Imbricaverruca yamaguchii. The sequence goes on along the minus strand of JAOTOL010001609.1, from coordinate 1,342,963 downwards.
GTGTCGCAGCGCGTGTTTGTGCCGCGACGCAGCCGAACTGACGCGGCTGTCGGACAACTCCGCCGGCGCCGACGCTGCCAAAGTGCCGCGGACAGTGCGCTTGGCGCGCGCAGCAATGCCAGCCGCAGGGAGACGCGGCCAAACACCATAAACATTAGTCGCGATAGGCACCGTCTCGGACGACGCAGACAGTGGCCGCTCCCCCCGCTCTGGGTGGTGTGTCGGCAGTGGCCCGCTCTGGGTGGGGGGTGGGGTGGGGGCAGTGGCCCGCTCTGGGTGGTATGTCGACAGTGGCCCTCTCTGGGTGGTGGTGGGGGCATCGACAGTGGCCCGCTCTGGGGGGGTCGACAGTGGCCCCTCTCTGGGTGGTGGTGGGGGCATCGACAGTGGCCCGCTCTGGGGGGGTCGACAGTGGCCGTCTCTGGGGGGGTCGACAGTGGCCCGTCTCTGGGGGGGGTCGACAGTGGCCCGCTCTGGGGGTACAGTGGCCCGACAGTGGCCGTCTCTGGGGGGGTCGACAGTGGCCGTCTCTGGGGGGTCGACAGTGGCCGTCTCTGGGGGGGTCGACAGTGGCCCGCTCTGTGTGGGGGTCGACAATGGCCCGCTCTGGGTGGGGGGGGTCGACAGTGGCCACAGTGCGTCACCAGCGTCACTGGGCGCCGGCCCAGACGTCGCTGCCACCCACACCGTATGGGGGGGGGGGGACAGTTGCCGGCTGTCCAACCGACTGCGGGCCAGAATACGGCTCATTCGGCGCGCACAGCGCCACAGCATGACGACGAGACGCCGCACCGACACAGCAACAGCGTCACCACAGCCAACATAGTATCATAGCATTCCCTCATCACTGCCGCCACAGTATCATAACATTTCACTCATCACGACCGTCACAGTATCATAACATTTCCCTCATCACGACCGTCACAGTATCATAACATTTCCCTCATCACTGCCGCCTCAGTATCTGACCCGAGGCTTCGGAAAAGTAAGCACTCGAAAACCCCAAGACAGCAGCTGAAGGTCGAAAAGGTAAATATCGGCAACTGCTTGTCGGGTACCAGGATTGGATCCGTGTCACGTAAGGTAGTCCAGAAGTGGATCTGACACAGAGGAAACAGCTCAGGCGCAGATCCGGACGCTACGAGACGGCTGGCATCATTGGTCCCGTGAGCCGGCTGACTCGGGTGTGGGTCAGGACCCGTGGCCGGTTGACTGAGGGAGGGGAGGATCAGGGGTCCGTGGTCGACTGACTCTGAGTATGGATCAGAGGCCGTGGTCTGTTGACTCTGAGTGTGGATCAGGGCCCGTAACCGGTTGACTCTGAGTGTGGATCAGGGGCCCGCGGCCGGTTGGCCCCGGTGTAGATCAGGGCCGGACGGCTGGCCGGGCCAGCTGTCCGGCCAGTCACGTTAGGCCGCGGCGGTGAAGGCTGCTGAGCGACGGTGTCGCCATCGACGTTCAGATGGCAACCATTGGCTGTCTGTCATCGGCTAATATAGATCCACCCCGGGCCAGGCGGCTCTGACGGATCCTCCACGGGTCGGGAGGCTCTGATGGTTCCTCCCCGGACCAGGTGGCTCTAATGATCCTCCCCGGGTCGGGAGGCTCTGACGGTTCCTCCCCGGGTCGGGAGGCTCTGACGGTTCCTCCCCGGGTCGGGAGGCTCTGATGATCCTCCCCAGGTCGGGAGGCTCTGACGGTTCCTCCCCGGGTCGGGAGGCTCTGATGATCCTCCCCGGGTCGGGAGGCTCTGACGGTTCCTCCCCGGGTCGGGAGGCTCTGACGGTTCCTCCCCGGGTCGGGAGGCTCTGATGATCCTCCCCGGGTCGGGAGGCTCTGATGATCCTCCCCGGGTCGGGAGGCTCTGACGGTTCCTCCCCGGGTCGGGAGGCTCTGACGGTTCCTCCCCGGGTCGGGAGGCTCTGACGGTTCCTCCCCGGGTCGGGAGGCTCTGACGGTTCCTCCCCGGGTCGGGAGGCTCTGATGATCCTCCCGGGTCGGGAGCTCTGACGGTTCCTCCCCGGGTCGGGAGGCTCTGACGGTTCCTCCCCGGGTCGGGAGGCTCTGATGATCCTCCCCGGGTCGGGAGGCTCTGACGGTTCCTCCCCGGGTCGGGAGGCTCTGATGATCCTCCCCGGACCAGGTGGCTCTGATGATCCTCCCCGGACCAGGTGGTTCTGATGATCCTCCCCGGACCAGGTGGCTCTGATGATCCTCCCCGGACCGGGTGGCTCTGATGATCCTCCCCGGATCAGGCAACTCTGATGATCCTCCCCGGGTCAGGTGACCGTCTGGCAGTCAGCACCCATGGGAAGCCACGCCGGCCGATGGGCGACTTCGACCATGTATGGGCTTAGACCAGCTTAGTGACGGGTGATGGGTTGAGGGGATACTGAGGAGTCACCCTCTGCTGGGTGTATGGGATCATCTCCACAGACGGGAGATGTGTATGGGCGGCACAGCTTAGTTACGGGTGATGGGCTGAGGGACCATCTTCACCCACTTCACATACGGGAGATGTGTATGGGCTACACAGCTTAGTGAAGGGCGGTGGGGTTAGGGGCCTACTGCTGGGTCAGCTGGCTTCACCCTCTCCACAAGTGGACGACCGCGTATAGGTTACACAGCTAAGTGATGGTTGGTGGGGTGAGGAGCTACTGAGGGTTCAGCTGGCTTCGCCCTCTCCACTGCGCCGATGACAATAATAGCATAAGTGCTTAATGGCACCAGGGAATGTAACCACCGCCATTCGAGGGGAGGGGTGGATGTTACTCCCAAGCCATGACGTCGCGGTCAGTGAAAAAAAAATGGGCGCTCAATAGTGCCGACCGCGTAGCACGCCACGTCATGTCAACTTCCGGTGCAGTCATGACATTCATTGTAATTGTATACATAATAAGTTGATCATCAAATCGCTTGCAAATTCCGACTAACTTCCCACATCTTCAACACTATATTTAGTCCAACCCCAAAGAAAGGTAAACAAATTCCAGCCAGTGCTGACGTCATGCCAGGTAGATAGATGCAATGCAGAGTGGCGTCACGGCGCTACTTAGAAGCAACACTGGTCCCCTATTGCTAGCCCTCTTTCTGGCAATAATGCGCACGTGGTATGCCCAACCACAAATGAGCATTGAATCATTGAATAAGTCGACCGTTTAGAAAACGACCGCTTAGCATATCCGTCCACCTGATACTCCACTTGGGACTCCCAGAGAGTAATCGTTCCTGGACGTACTGCATTACATTCACGATGGCGGTATATCTGGGGAGTCCAAGTTATTCAGCGCCAGCAGTTGGCAGCCTGACTTGTCGGGCCATCGGTGTCAGGCGCACCGCCCCGGAATGGATCGGCCGGCCGACCGGGACGTTCCCAAGTCTCGGGGGCGTCCCCGCCAGGAAGCAGGCAAGAGGAGCCCACGCGCCAGTGCAGGATGCATGTAATTTGACACGGGAACACTCGACCATCGCGGGCTGCCAACTCTCCAGTAGCAGCGACACTGCCAACTCCCCGGTAGCAGGGCCCTGCCACCTCTCCGGTAGCAGCGGTACTGCCAACTCTCCGGTAGCAGCGTCACTGCCAACTCCCCAGTAGCAGCACGTGCTGCCACCTCTCCGGTAGCAGCGGCACTGCCAACTCTCCGGTAGCAGCGGCACTGCCTGCTCCCCGGTAGCAGCGACACTGCCACCTCTCCGGTAGCAGCGGCACTGCCAACTCTCCGGTAGCAGCGGCACTGCCTGCTCCCCGGTAGCAGCGCGTGCTACCAACTCACCGGTAGCAGCGTCACTGCCAACTCTCCGGTAGCAGCGCGCTATGGCGCAGACATACCGGTGACTATTTTCTGTCAACAGAATACCCACCACGCTACACATAATGGTCGGTGCAATAACACTTGGCCACGTCATAGTCAGATATCCAAACACGAATGTTCAGCACTAGACGCTGTGAAGACGACGTATGCGCCGCAGCCAAAAGGCCAGATAACATTATCGCTTAGGCTTGTCCAGCACATACACCCACGTGGGCGTCGTATGGAGATGTTAGTTCTCCCGTGTTCAGTGTGTAGCATATTAGGGCCACGTCCCACTTTCGGTCCTGAGACAATGGAAATGCGCACGAGTTTCAACTAATGAGGCTACGTTCGATCGCCCCGGACCTTGCGACAGCGCCAAGGTGCACGAATTCCGACAGATCCATCTGATTTCTCAAACCCGAATACAAACGGGAAACCCATACTTCTCGGTTCTTAGCAACGCTAGGCAAATTAGAGTGAATAGTTTTGAAGGACGTTCTGCACGGAATATTTACGATTATGAGATGATCAAAGATGAATACTGTTTCAGCAATGCTATTGATGCATGTAGTGCAAGATTTAGTGCATTGTCCAACAATATGCACAGATCTTACAATAATACCTTACTTTGGTAGGTTTTGTACATAGTCGTTTCTTGACGAGTTGGCAAACAAGTAAACAGTAACTCACAGGGGCGGTCCGCCCACTAAGGTACTTAACATGCGCCCTGGAGGGCCTCTGAAAATAACGCACACTGGAGGTGGCGGATTCCGCCCCCTAAGATCTCGGCTCCTATGAAGGCTAGAGCAACAAAATTTTCAGGGTGGATGGGCACGACAGTGAACTCTATTGTGTGCGAAGTTCATGACTTTAAGTCAATATCTTCAAGGTCAAATGAGGTCAAAATATCAAGATTTTCTGGTTTTACATATTCAATTTCGAACAGCTCTATCATTAATCTGAAATACGTATGAGTGAGGCAAACCTTAAACCAAATATTGCGTATTATGCGCTTTCGTTTCATACGAAGCGCCGGGTATGTAGCCTTCGCAACATGAACTGAAACATTTCTGTGGAGTGCATTATACCGTGGGAAGAAATTGTGTGCAAGTTGACTTCGTGATAAATCGGAACATGCTTCACACAAAAAGTTTCCATTGATTCATGAAATTAAGGAATTGTGGGACATTGTGGAGTTGGAGCAAGTTTTCTACCTGCACAGATGGGTAAAACAAGTGAGAAAATCTGCTCAACTAAGAGCGTTCAGGAACGGTGGGCTAAGACTGGACTTTGATGTGATCCTTCTCAGCGGGGCGGGGATGGCCGAGTGGTTAAGGTGTCGGGCTATGGGTACCAAAGGTCCCGGGTTAGACTCTAGCGCCACTCAGGACATTTCCCAATCCCGCGGGCCACCGGCGAAACAGTGTGGGCGGCGCCATTAGCCGTGAATGTGCATACAGTGTGTCGTGAACCAACCAATAAACAAACAAAAGTGGTCCTTCTCAGCAACTCCCCCGCCCAACAGCCTGCTTTGGAGCAGAATTGGTCTATGATACACAATGTATGCAGATCTAGAAACATTTGATCCAAATTCAAGGAGTTAGAAATTTGTGAAAAATATTAAAACAAATCTGAGAATTAGTTTTTCTTGGCACCGCTGAGCAACTCAAAACCAGCCCAGGATCTTCCAACGCATCCAATTTGTACTGGTATGGTGAACTGCTCCGAATTTAAAACCAGGCTTAGTCTGACCAAATACTTGGTCCAAGCTTTGGGCTCATAATATCGTTCATGTTCCTCATAGTTGGTGGGCAAGTACCCATGCCTGGAGACCCCAAGTTGGTATGTGGTCTGGTTTGGTTTCCTGCTAATCTTAGTTTGGCATTTTCCATATGCGCTGTGAAGATGCGTTGTGCTCCATAAACAAAAAAAATAAATTGTACAAGAGGTACATACAAAATCAAAGCATGCAAAATGAATTGGAATATAAACAGTATAGAAACATTCTAGTTCATATTTTGAGAGATGCAAAAAAACTGTATTATCAAACAGCATTAGGTTGCAGTCGGCAGGATGGACATAAAACATGGAAAATCCTAAATGAACTGATGAATAGGAAAAAAGCCAGGTTAAAACTTCCTGATATGTTAGTAGATGAAGATGGCAATGAATATGATAGGAATTGTGTACCTAATGCATTTAATACTTTCTTTGTCTCTGTTGGAGAGAAATTGGAACAAAAGATAGATTTCATAGAAAAAGATCCAATTGAATATATAGCTGAACCTACCTATGCAAGGTTTTCTGATCATATAAGTACAAATGAAGTTCAAGTAGAATCAATTATTAAGAACTTGAAATCTGTTGGAGGTGGCATAGATGGAATCAGCACAAAAATATTAATGCTTACCTATAAAAGTATATTGAAGCAGATTACCCACCTCTTTAATCTTTGTCTGCATGGTGGAATATTTCCTGATGATTTAAAGAAAGCAGTTGTTGTACCTGTTTTCAAGGCAGGAGAACATCACAAATTCACAAATTATAGACCTATATCTTTACTCCCTATCTTTTCTAAAATTTTGGAAAAAATATTACATGCATATCTTTCAGCATATTTGGAACAAAATAATGTACTAAGCCCTTTCCAATTTGGCTTCAGAAAAAACCATAGTACATACATGCCCATTATGCATTCATATAATGAAATAACTAAGTCCATAGAAAATAAAGAAATTGTGTGTGGTTTATATCTTGATTTGAAAAAGGCCTTTGACACAGTTAGCACAGAGATATTAGTCAGAAAATTACAATGCATTGGACTTCAAGGACCCCTTCTTAGAATACTAAAATCATACCTTAGAAATAGATATCAGCAAACTAAAGTACATGAGACTCTATCTGAACCGGAATTAATTTCTATGGGTGTTCCTCAGGGTTCCATTCTGGGGCCATTATTATTTATTATATATATAAACGACTTGCCCAGAATTTTGAATGATGTAAATATGTACCTTTTTGCTGATGACACAGCAATTATTGTTAAGGCAAAAAGTATAGATGAATTACAGAATCAAATTAATTGCATTGTTCCAGAACTAACACAATGGTTCCAAGCAAATAAGATGTCATTGAATGTAGGGAAGACAAATTACCAAATATATTCTGGAACTCCCATTAATGACATAAATATAATGATCAATTCTGTTAAAGTGAAAAGAAAACAACAAATCAAGTATCTTGGCATGGTGTTGGATGAAAAATTAACTTGGTATGGACACATCGATTATATTACATCCATCATCAGTAGAAACTTGGGTATTATGGGGAGGGCAAAATACTTCGTAACAAGTCGTGAACTGAAGTATTTATACAACTCTTTAATCCTTCCCTATTTAAATTACTGCTCTGTGATTTGGGGTAATAATTATCCCACTAGACTAAACCAAGTCATTAAATCCCAGAAACGTGCCTTGAGAATTATTGATTACAGATGCTATACATACCCTACAAATGAATTATTTATTAAGTACAATATTTTGAAATTCACCGACATGGTGCAAGAACAAAACATATTAATTCTGCACAAATTTGTCAATGACGCATTGCCTCATGCTATGACCGACTTTTTTTCGATATACAACACCTTCTAGTACAAGAATCATTCAACATTTCTCTATACCATTTACCTATCGACAATATAGGCTATATGCTATTACTCACTCTGCTCCAAAATCATGGAACAATGTAATATGCAAACTATTTCCCAGTATTCAGCAAGTACCAAGGAAAAAAGATGTGCTAAAGAAATGCATTAGACATCACTTTATGGAATTATATAAATCAAAGGAAAACTGAAGTCAGACCATAGCTCATACAATTCCCAAAGGTAGCTTTAAAGGTTGCACTGTGCTAGATTTGGTATCAGTGTTGATATATGAAAGTGTACAAATGTATGTGATGGATTATACTTTTTTGTGTTTCTTTTTGTGTCAAAGGATATTGGTAGGCTGGTATACACTTATCTTATTCTGCGCGAGACATCTCCATATAAATCTGTTTTCAACATTTCTGTACTCCCCTAACATTTTCATCTTGTGACCCTGGGAACTCTGTGGGCGTTACTAGCTTGCTATCAGTCCGCGGATTTCCCAGGGTAGCATTTCCTTTCTACTAATTGGTGGTGGTCTATCTGCAAAATGAAAAGAAGAAAAAAAACACATGGGATGCAAATTGTATTTAGCTAAACACATCAGTTTGCATTGTTCTTTGTATCCCGAGGCACCCTTGTGTTAGCTGCCTTGATCTATGGGCAGCTCACCAAGGAATGCCACACATTGAAAGATCCAATGAAGGTGCATACAGCCAAAGGAGATAGGCTGCTGCTGCATCTGATATGGGGGACGACAATAGGGGGAAAAAAAAAAAAAAAAAAAAAAAAAAGATATGCCTTGAAAATATGAACTTGGATCACCTGACTTTGTGAGACATCTCCAGCCCTGCAAGTGCCAACGAAGTTTGGTCGGGAGAGTGGAAGGAGATGTTGGCAATCTCTAAATGTGACCAGCTAAGACTGAATTGAATAATTGGTTGACAGGTGTAAACATTTTGCTTGTGTTTTTTGTTTCAATTGCAGTGTTCCATGATGTCATTTTTGACATGGGATAAAAATAATGATTTGACATGGTTTTTTATTGAGTCTGAACCCCTCAACAAACAATATGTATATTATTATAAACTTGGATCCATAGCATATGAACTAATGCATTTCCAGAGCTAGCAAATGTATAGTTTTTGTTTGGCCAAAAAATTGGACAATCAACTTCAGAATTTTTGGAACCGAAAAATAGAGTGGCCGAAATCCGGCGATCTCTTTTTTTTGGGAGGGATTGTAGTGGTGATCCTGCCTCACCCAATTTCGGTGCCTCGGACCGCCCCTGGTAACTCATCCGATTATACGTTTTACTTGTTTTGCGAAGTTCATAAGCGCTTGATAATCTCTTTTCAGAAGCTGCCCACTTAGACAACAGAAGCCAACCACAGCTCTAGTCATACATTTGCATTTGTGCTACCCTGCCTTCAGTGCGGGACCGGGTCACGCACCGACCGGGTCACGCACTGTAGAGCCCATGCAGCAGCATCGAAAGCTTCACTCAGTGCTACGATAAGTGTGAACACTAATGATAAGGGGTGGTATCAGTTGAGCAGCCACCAGCATAAGGCGCCACCAGAGGTCCTGGACGAGTGAAGGCGAGAGGCGAGCGATAGGTCGCGCTGACTCCAGGCACAGGATCGGGTACGACGTCACGATAGAAAACTTGCCGTCTGATCGCAACTCCGCTCCTTGATGGCCCGTAAAGTCGTTCACCGCATTACGTTAATTTTTATACTCGTTTCATTTTCGTGTAAGTGCAAGGCCAGAAATACCTGAAGACCGTTTTCGTGAATTCCATACGGAAAACTCGAGGTTCGGTAGCATGGTCCGTGTTTGGCAGAAGATCTCAATTGCGGAAGTAGCGCATTCAATTTCGGTTTATATACATTCTAGGGTAATCCAATTCGACAGAAATTGGCGGCAATCTTGCCGAACCCGAGATCGTCCGAAGAAAACACGCACTAACACGCACTTGAGCTGAAATGCAATATGCCGAATTGTTGAATTACCATGAGTGTCGCAGAAGGTCACAGGTCTTTTTGTTATATAGCCTTCCCGCCCACTGTGCACCGTATGAAATCGCTCAGCGCGGCACCCTCCAACGGAATGACACTGGACAAGCGGTCGCACGGGATCGAGACATGCAGGCAATGTGACATCGCGTCTCAACCACGTAACCGGCGCCTGGCTGGTGAGCCTTTAGCCAGAGCCGGCTGGATGGCGGGCCCTCAGCCAGAGCCCGCCGGGGCGGGTCGAAATGATCTCCGCCATAGACTATTTGCTTTGGAGAAAAACGTGCACGCACTTAAAAATTTAAAAAATTTAAAAAAAAAAAAAAAAAAAAATAAAGGGTGGGGGTGGGGGGGGGGGCCGGCCCGAGGGGATTGATAAAAAAATTTTTTTTAAAAAAACCGGGGTGTTTTTTTTTTTTTTTTTGGATATTTTTTTTATTCAAAATAAAATTTTTTTGGTATTAAAAAACCCTAACCCTTTAACCTCAAAGTACGGGGAAATTGTGTTTTCGGAGAAATATCTTGAACGCTTTCTGAAAGAGTTCCACGATTCAGCTTTAAATGTTCTATAACGTGTCAGGTAAAATGTAATAAATTGCACATCGTCAGCATTTCAAAACACTGGGAATACCATGTTGAACATTTGAAGTGTGCATTTGTTTTTCTTTAGCACTGAAAACAATCAAGAATACAAAATATCGGTTGTGGTGGGCGAAATAACACGTTCAAGCTGATCTGGAGGAAAAACCAGCAACTACAAGTATATACAAAATCGAGTGCAAATCGCAAGATCTCTCTTCAGGCAATATGCTGACACTTGCTTCATATCACATGCCACTCTGCTTGGAGACATAAAGGAGCATTGCACCTCCCCCCCCCTCTCCCCCCGCCGGTGGTGGGGAAGGTAGGGGCAACAAACCTAGGACAGACAAACGCTTAGCATGCATTAGTTTGCGCTATACCATACAGTTGCTTCCCTCGCTGAAACGTACGGAACGTGTGGATTCAGTGAAGAGAGGTATCACTGAAATCAGATTGGATTGCCGGATGGAAAGCCTACCGAAACATATAGAATTGCCTTGAAACACAGGCAAATTTTAAAGGTCATCGCTCTTTATCAGGTCAGCGGCATGTTTCCTGGCTTATCGCAGATACTTGCATGTAGCCTAGAAGCAAACCGTCCCGGGCTTCGGGTTCGATATCAGAGCGCTTAGCCTAGTGATTGAAGTAGTGAAACGCTTTGGATGAATTTCATTTGAAGAGCAGACCTCGTTTCAAAGTGCTTCGTTTGGGGCGATTTTCTGAATAAAATGAAAAAATAGATGAGCGATTTTCTGAATAAAATAAAATTCTGAATAAAATCGTGGCTTTTAATAATTTCAAGTATAGTTACAGGGTGCAGCTCTCAAAGCAAATAACTGGGGGCTAATTATTTTAGCTATCTTTGCCTAAACAAGCGTTCTAATACTGAACGGACCTGTTCTGGAGCCAACATCCTCCGGTTCCTAGGGCCCCTCGGAAGTCTCGTGAGTTCTTGCCCGCGTTGACGGACATGAACTGCTAATCGTTTTGCGAATGCCTGCCAATCACCATCACCACTGCCGCACCTCCCGCTGCAATGTAAATTAAACATACGTTAGCCACTTTTGTGCAATGATGCAAAGGGTCCTGTAGCCATTGGGGTCACTAAAGCGGAGACGAGGAGCGTGCCCAGCCACTTCCTCAAACTTCGCATTTTTAGCGTTATGTCTATGGTGTTGCATGGAAACATATATATAACACCATCGATCCCCTCCCACACACATAAAGTCTGTGACGATGCCAGTGCGCCAATGTCTAGCCGAGCTGAACTGAATTGAACTGAACTGAATTGAACATCCAAACACAAAGACGGAAACCGTGTAGTCGCTGGTCATGCAACGAACGAAAGTACCTTACTGGTTGTTGCTGCGTTGCGGCGATTTAATTGTAGTTCTTCGAGGGGTATTGTGATTAGGTGCTAAATATTGTGCCTTTATCCTTGTCCTCCCCTTGCACTCATAATTCAATAAGTCACCTAAACATGATGGTACAGGGCGCACTAAAATACTTTATGCCAATACCTTACATGGCATGGGTTATTCTGGCTGTCGTACAACCTGCGCTCCCATGTCGGAACATATTTGACTTAACTCCATCGACGCGAATATCCTAGGTTCCAAGAATGACTCGTGAAAGCTTGAAACAAATTAGTTATGCCTGACGTTGTAGCCATTGGGAGTGTTCGCTGAACACTATGGAGCTAATTGTTCGTTAGGAATCTCAGCCGCCTCGAGTGTTGCGAATTGTCTGCATTTAACCAAGACCTGCTGCAAATTATGTGTTCCTTGTTGCTTTCCGACGCACCAGCCTAGGCTATGATGCGACGTCGCCTGCCCCTCATCATGACAGGAGAGGCGAGCGCCGCGAGGAATCGAACCCCGTACCTGCGGCCTCGCAGACGCTCAGCTTAACCACTGAGCTACCGACACCCGGACATGCTGCAAAGTGGTTAGGATTGGGTAAGAATGCAATCTGCAGTCGAGTCTATTCGTCATCATTAAACGAAACATAAGTCCTCGTAAGTCGCTGAAACGACCTTCTGTGCGTCGAAACTGGGCCTATGATTCAGTGATATATGACCCAAATGAAACCAGAAGAATTTGTACAAAGTTACACCCTGCGGGAAAAAGCGCAAATGAGTTATGGATCGCTAACATAATATTTCACATATCGCAGCTGTATGATAAAATAATCCTGAAGCTGTATACTGCTAAATCAAATATGCAGCAGATGCACTGCCAACTAAAGCAACGCTGAGCCGTACCTCGGATCGTCCTTCGCCCGACAGGAGGGGAGGGGGATGGGGGTTCTCGCCATCCATCGCAGGAATGGAGAAACTAAAAACACACGGAGATGGATGCCGTGACTGCTTAGATTGCAGGAGTTAATCACCCGGTTATTTAGAAAAACGACAGCCAAGTGTTCAAAGGAATGTGATGCATCGCATTATTCATAAATGTTTCGCATATGCCATCATTTCGAAAATTATTGTATATATTTGGAAAGCGTTTCATTTTTGCGATGTGTAGATCATACCTAGAAATGATATTCTAAGTCAACGGATCTTCCTCGAAATATGCACGGCTTGGCAGACCGTTGTGAATTTTTATCTCCAAAGGACTCTAATGGTTAACTCCCGCCGTCTTTCCGGTCAAATCCTCCCACCCCGTATCAGGGGGGGGGGGGGCGGTTGAAGACCCCGCCCTCTAAAATCTAAACTAAGGTTCGCACGAAAACGAAAGTGCTGTCATCGGAAAGCGCTCGACGAGTAGGGTCCGGGTCCACCCTCTAAAACAATTTCCCCCAATAGTGACGTTACCAGGGAGGATAGATTTTCACGACTTTTCACAACTTACATAATGTTTTTGACTCTGGTGAGTTCATTTTGGGGATGTATGAAAAAAAATGTATTTGGAATGAGAAAAGGACAGCGAAATCGACAAGGGCTATAATTTTTTTGAGCCCCCACAAACTACAAATTTTATTCTTTGAAATTTCAAAATTTTGAGTTTTCAAGTTTTCTTAAATTTTCCTTTTCCAATGGGTAGAGCAAACCGAGAAACGTTGTTGGAAGACAACTTTCCCTAAGAAAAAATGCTTACTTTAGCCAGAATCCTGTATTTGAAGTACAATTTGCCAAGAACGCAAAATTTATATGTAGTCAAAAACGAAAAAAAACGAAATATTCCACTCTTACGTTTTACTGCATCCGTAAAGATAAGCAAACGCTCAAAGTTTCATTAAAATATCTGTATCCGTTAAAGCGTGACAACTGGTTTAACTTTTTGGGAGGTGACGTCACTTGACCTTGACTAACTCATTGACCCTAGATGACCTGACCTAAAATTTTTGAATCAGCATGTCAAGTTGTTTTGGGATAAGGTATGCCAAATTTGGGTGCCCTACCGCGTGCCGTTCGTCCGCTATCCGCGAAAAACCTGAGGGGCGAGGGGTGGTTGAAGACCCCCCGAGACGGGACGGGTTAAAGATGACGTCATCAAAACAAATTCCACTTTTCGTACAATCAAGCACACAGACAACACCCGAACACATACCGCACCACACCATAATCAGCGGAAAAGCCGACGACAACGCGCCAAACCTCGCGCCTGCGCACTGAACAGTGGCCTCCTGTCGCTACGGATTCGGCCGATGCGTCTCCAGAAACCGCCTCGAGCCGCCCTATAGTGGGAAAAACTGACCGTTTTAAGAGACGACTTCCGTAGTCCCGAATGCCGCCGATCGGAATTTGCTTCGTTAGCATTTTATGTTCTGAAAACTGTTTCAACCAATCAATGCAAGGTACTTTTAAATGACGTTGGCATTGGCAACTTTGAACACATGTTTACAGTGCCATTCTGCAAACACAAGAACTGGACTGATCCTTTGCTTTGCGCACGGCCATCGCTTCCGACTGTCACATGTGAGGCTGTGGTGTTCGGTCCGTATCGCGTAGGGAATTGGCTGCGTACGTGGGTAGGTGTGCGTTCTGAGCTGAGGGTGAAGCGTGAATTATTTGTGTTTGTTTTTCATTTGACTAGCCTTGTACTGAGACCAACATTTAAAGGAAAGCGCATTGCTCCTGTGAGTTACGAAAGACAAAGTTGAGCTGATCATGACAACTCCCTGTCTTGCGGTGCCGTCCATTGTTCACTTTGTTTCTATGCTTTGATGTGACCAAAAATGATGATGTGTATTACTTATGCATGTTACGTAGGTACTGACTAGGTGCATATGATTTTTCCGTCAGTTACCGGCAAATAGATTCCATGCATACAAAATAATATGTCCATGAAAATGTACTCCGGAATAATTATGTTTGCACTCCGACTCCAAACCCGGACAGTAAGTATCCCACCCTGCTCATACGAGCCTAGATCACGTTCGTCTGGAGCCCAGGTCTCAGTCGGGTGGCCTACATCGCGTACGGACCCGAGTCGCCACTTGGTAGCTCAGTTCATATCCGGTCGCCGGGGTGGCCGTCTGGGAGCCTACGTCGGCCAGCCAGACATCCCGGATTTGCTGGTGGACGGAGAGAGCGTTTTTGTGGCTGGCAGCATCTCGTCTCAGCTGCTCGGTTTCGGCACCACGGCGTCGCTGTCGACAGCGAGGACGGCACGGCTGTTTGAGCTGCCAACGGCGCAAGACGAACGACGACCGAGTGAAGGAGGCGCCGGGCGCGACACCGCAGAAAAACAAGCCGAGCTCTCAGAGCTCTTAGAGGCGGCCCAGACTTCCCGGAGGCGTCGTCGCCGATGGGAATGGGCGTATTAACAGAGTGCCGCTCGCGATATCTCAATTTAGTTTTTCCTCCAGCCGCCCGAGGTTTGGGACGATGGACACCCTGCCCTCGGCTGTTCTTGGCTCGAGAGCCGAAATGGAAGATGTGAAGGAATTCGGTGGCTCGCCGTTGAAGGTGGGTCAGGTGGAACGCGAGTTCAATTCCCCGTCGAAACAGGCGCTTTACGATTTAAGTCGTCTGCCGACTGCGCCCGGGGCTGATGAGCGCGGAGAGATCCCAAGCCGTGGACAATTAATTAAACCGAGGGACGGAAATTTGGTGATCGAAGGGTGGGCTTGTTATCCAAGAGGAACACTACTTGAATATACTCCGTAAACGATGCCTTTATGTTGACAGACATACGGAGAGAGATAAGGAGCATGGCTTAGCTAACTCAAAAACAATGACCGGCCGGTGTCTATTAGCAGCCTGACAGGCGGCTGCTTCTCGGGTTCATGCACATTGCCAAAGGTAATGAGCTTTGGAAAACAAACTTAATTGCCAGGGCGGACATCTCCCTAAGACTCTGAACAGATTTCACAAATGTCATTGGTTGCACGCTCCAGATCAGCAGAACAAGTGCCACGGGCTGCACGCTCCCATCCAGAGGCACAAGTCCTGATTTTTTAGCTGAGGTTTATCTTCAGGTAATGTATCTGAAGGTGTATTCTAATTTTCCATAATTTCTTCTTACGTCTGAAAGTTAAATAAGTATGTACATCGTCGATATCATGCACACAAACACAAATGTATTCAATCTTGACAAATTTCAGCGGGTGATACATTTTAGGGATTTTAGCTTCCAATTTTGGAGATAAAAAATTTCGTGCGGTGCTTTATGACTGGAATACATGCTGAGGTTATTTGCTAATGCAAATTTCTACAGATGCACCATTATTTCAAGATATGAACTTCGGCTCGCTGGGATCATGATTCCGTTTTTCCAGCTGGCGTGTAGCGCCCTATATATTCCGACAAAATCATCAAGAACACAGACAGAATATATTCCGTACATATGCAGAAGCACACGACGGGATATCACTCTTTAAATATTATTAATGCATTTCTCATTTCGGTCGCATCCACCAAAAAGTGGCTATTAAAGCGCCGCCGTGATCAAATGGGAGAGGAATTATAAGCACTTGTTACCGAAAGAATAATATGAATGCATGTGACGAAGCAAAGATAATAGGAAGGAATAAATGTTGGAGAGGATATGCTTTTCCCAGACTGGAGACCGGCGGCCGCCCATGGCGCCACGCTCTATATCCATGAGTAGGATCATGATGAAACCACATGATGTTAATCGGAGACCGAGTTGCATACACAAATACATAGACCTCGATGAGAGCTTCAAAAGTCACCAAAAGTGGCTATGGTCGCGAACAGGTGTTGATTTTATATATTGTGGAGCTTGCCCTCTTCGGATGTTGACTTCGTCCTTCCAATAATTCTAATTTTTGCATTAGACCCTAACATCAACGACCCCCTCACCTTCCAAATAATTTCGGGACTCAAATTGTTTTCATGTATTAGGCTTCCAAACATTTTGAGAAACTCATCCTTTTGCCTTCATGTCATTCTAAGGACACTCACGTGGTCATTCTATGAAAACTATCTCAAAATTGATCCGGCTTCATTTCAATGACCTCGCAGCCTCCCTAAAAAGCTATGGATACATTAATTGTAGTTCACATTCCAATAATTTTTGTACGTTACAAAGACAACGACAGAAGATCAAAAGGTGTTGCAGGTTCGATTTGTTGCTGAGGTCATCTCGTTTCGCCTGAAGTAGCTCGGTTACCTTGTGCAATGTTGCGCGTTAGGCGTCATGAGCGGACATAATACCGGTGGCGCCTCTGGTGGTGGCTATCTGAAAGAAGACCACCAGAGTGGGTTGGGTCTGATTAATGCTATAGGTTCTAGGTTCCAGGGAAGGTGCAGGTGATTTCCAATGGACAAATTTGAACAACATTGAAACAAACTCTCTTATGATGTGTAGTTCACTTTATTATCAAATCATTTCACCCTGTCACTTTGCCGTTAAAGTGAAGTGAAAGCAATTGGCCACCCAATATCTTGTGATAAATGTGCGTCATGCATTTCCTGTGTGATGTGCTGACAATTTCCAATGTTCTTAACGAAACTAAAATCGAGTGTGCTACATTTTTTATATCATCTTGAATAACTTCCATGAAGGTTTCAACCTGCCACTTTTACACCCAATTCCAGAATTTGTGTTACAAATTATCACATGGTACTACATTAAATGGTATATTAGCGGTTCTACATTGCAGAATTAATAGCCATTGGTCTCAAATAAACCGGCATAAAATCAACTGACTTTTGATGCCATGTTCAACTACTTTTATAAATAGCTAACCCTGTCATTTTGCACTCAATTCAAAGATTTGTGTTTGAAATCATCATATTCTACTCCTTCAAATTGAATATTGGATGTTCTACATACGGGAATTAATTTCCAATGGTCTCAAATAAACTGGCATAAGATCAGCTACCTTCTGATGCCATGTTCGACTACTTTTATGCATATTTAACCCTCTCATTTTTGCACTCAACTCCACGAATTGTGTCTCACATTATCACATTGTATTACTTTGATTTGTATATCAGATGTTCTACATTAGCGAATTCATTTCCAATGATCTCAAATAAGCCGCCATCTGATGTCATACTCGACTACTTTTATAAATATCTAGCCCTGCCATTTTTTGCCTTTTGACATGAAGCTGTCCGGAATTATTGTGGTTCTGGCATAGCTCGATGCACGTCAAGCGCCGACGGCTGCTGCCCAGAGGATCCGGAGGGCCGCCGAGGAGTAGCACGACAAAAAGTAACGTAAAGTCCGACCCTTCAACAATACTAAGCAGCATCGGCTCTGCCACGCCAAAATGGTATATGAGAAATTCACGGTTGTAGATGCATTCTTTCCATTCAACGCCCATAGGCGCAATATTCTTAGACAATACCGATAAAACCTGTTGGCCTCGACTGTACTAGTGGCAGAACTCATGCTAGGTACATCGCCTAGTGTTTCAAATCTGAAAATCTACCTGTTACTTTGGCGTTGGGGCCCATTAACATTTGGGTTGCGCCCCGCCGTGTATGAATGGCATGACAATGGAATGACCGCGGCGGGGAATGGCGGAGGGCGGTCGGGGACGGGCCAGGGCCGCCAGCATCGCCGCCAGCGTCCGACTGTCTATGATGGAAAGTTCCAGAATGCAATGCGCAAAGTAACAATATGCGCAATATATCACTGTAAGTGGAATTGACGTCTGAAGGCAAACTAGCTTGCATACATGTAATTCGCGTCATATTTTATGGAGACAGAGTCTCATAAATTGGAACTATATATTTCGCGCGCACACTAATGAACATCCGGGCGCGCTTGTCGCGTGCGCATGCTTCAGAGTTCTTGAATGGCATCAGGAACCTACCTGTTTTCTTTCTTTACTGGGGGTCCCCTGATGCCCGCATTAACATTCCGTCTGACGCCTAACGGTTACGCTTTGCATTCAAGATGCCAAAGGGATGACTAAGCAGGCGCACACAATTTCAGGAGAAACTGTTCACTCGTTCTCCAGCTACTACCGGGAGATCGGAAGGGTGTTCAAACACCGCATCTCAGCTGGACTCGGGCTATAGCCACGACCTTACTTCCCTCACCACGTTCGATAACTATCACGGCAAGTGCACATTCCAAAGTAGGTTCTATTCAACGCTGCTATCGCAGTCACCTTAACAAAGGCTTTCAGTGCCCACATGCACTCGACCAGATTGCTGGTAACTACTCGTCGGAATACGTGGGAGAGATTTACGTAGGACGGAATCCGACCAGGCATTGATCTAAATCACTCCCACGGACAGATTGCTCCCTGGAAGGAGTTTACTCATGCATTCCCGGACAAAGTGATAAGTTATGCATGTCCTTCCGGACGGTGAGATCTGTGCTCGGAGCGGCAGTATTCGCTTCCGCCCCCCGCCGCTGAGTCCTGGACTCCCGGCAGCGGTATTCTCCAGCGCCCCCCGCCGCTGAGTCCTGGACTCCCGGCAGCGGTATTCGCTTCCGCCCCCCGCCGCTGAGTCCTGGACTCCCGGCAGCGGTATTCTCCAGCGCCCCCCGCCGCTGAGTCCTGGACTCCCGGCAGCGGTATTCTCCAGCGCCCCCCCCGCCGCTGAGTCCTGGACTCCCGGCAGCGGTATTCTCCAGCGCCCCCCGCCGCTGAGTCCTGGACTCCCAGCAGCGGTATTCTCCAGCGCCCCTCCTCTGCCGAGTCCTGGACTCCCGGAAACCAGCGGACGTTCACGACCAACACAAATTGACAACCCTGCGTGGCATAACGTCATTACCGCAACCGTATTACCGACGCAGAAATTTAATATCGAACGTAATCGAAAACGCCCACTGAACTTCACAGATTTAGCCGGAGCAGCACCGTACGGATTGCGCTTCAGTTTAGAAGCGATGCGTGACCGTGAACGACCTGACCGACTTCAGCACTTCGGCGAAGCGCTCTCAAGACGTGGCCGATCGCACTGTGTCCAACACTTAAGCACGTCGTTTCGGCATCAGTGCAGTGGCGCCATCTTACAACTGCAGCAAAAATACATTTGCTGTTAATGCGCTTCCTCTAGAATGCAGCTCGCTTTCCCGACCTATCGCCTTTCGCTGCGGAATACGGTGGCCGCATATCAAACTGACAACATGTAGACTTACCGAAATCAGTTGCAGCCACGAATTAAATGCGTGAACATCCACCGAAATTACACACAAAAAGGCAACACCATGGTATAATCAGCAAGGGAATGAACAACAAAGAGAGGTTTCCAGAGTATGGGAGACCCATGAGCAGACAAAGTATTTTCGTTTGGGGTGGGAGAAGGGGAATATTTCACATCGAAGGTTCAGCAAGAAATTTCTCATTAAACGTCTATAGTACAAACCAACACCGGTGACACGCACAGAAGGAAACACTCTTCGGCTACCCGGCGGGAAATTATATAATTTGGCGACAGTGTTATCGGTAAGCGTGGTTTTTTTCAATAATAATTTTTGCTACGGTCCACTTCAGCGATTCTCAAGCTGTGAATTATGGACAGCTCGAAAGGCTGCTTTTTAATAATAAAAGCTTAAGACGATGATACTCTTGGCATTACTAAGTGTTCAGGATCCGTACAATTTCCATCTCGACATATTGCTTTGTTCTATATATGATTGACGTGCCTCCAAGTATCCTGTCGTGATCCACGTAAGATAGCTATTATCTATACAGCTCATTGTGTTCTAATCAAGATCCATGCATCGTTTAATATTGTAATTAACTAAATCCAGAGCAATATATTTCCTGCCAAAAGAGACTCTTAGTGCAAAAAGAAAGATAGAGAGCGAGAGAAAGATAGAGAGAGAGAGAAAGAGAGAGAGAGAGAGAGAGGGGAGGGAGAGGGAGATGGAGATGGAAAAGGAGATGGAAAAGGAAAGGGGAGAGGGATATAGATATATATATATATATATATATAGATATATAGATAGATAGATAGATAGAGGAAGAGAGAGAGTCAGAGAGACAGAGAGACAGAGAAACAGAGAGACAGATAGACAGAGACACAGAGATAGAGAGACAGAGAGACAGAAAGACAGAGAGACAGAGAGACAGAGAGACAGAGAGACAGAGAGACAGAGAGACAGAGAGACTAGGAGACAGGAGAGACTGAGAGACAAAGACATAAACGAAGTTATAAAATATTCCATTTTTCATCAGATCAGGACGCGCTATGCACTAGAAAGTGGTCGTGGTCATCTAATTTCTGTTATAATGCTGAACACGAAAACATTCTATATCAAGGTTTGAGTATCAATCATTACACTGTGTGTGTCTAAGATGGTGCACGCTCCGAGAACGTGGTGCTACTAACGCAAGGCTGACCTGCAAAATGACGCGTTCTTTTGCCCGGGAGCACCAAAAGACGAGTGGAAAGTGCAATGAATTCTTGAGCAGAGAAAAATAAGCCCGGAGCTGGCCAATTCATTGTACATGCATGATTTGTCCTCACAACGTGTTCCATTCACGAGTTTTAGCACCAATTATTGCTATGCCGTATCTCACCACCAGATGTGTTTCGAGTGGCTCAACCGTCTCTGTTCCCTATCATAAGTAGTTGCTCTACATCCAGAATGCTCCATAAATGCACTAGGTCGTCCTTGTCTGATGCATACAATGCTTGCAATGCAATACGACACACACGCCAGCGCAAGAAATATTTTTAATAGTATCTATCAGCTTTGAGCAAGGCTCTCCTTCCGAGAAAACCTAGAGAAAAAAGCATGAACAATCGAGCCACTTGCGAATAAACACAGGAAATGTCCAGTTTTGCGCAATAAGACTAGTCTACGGTCATAAACAAAAGAAGCTGTCGGGAGCTGATCAAAGGCGGCCTGTCGGGGCTGTTGATAGACTGTCGGGGCTGTTCGTGACCTGTTGGTGTTGTGGTGAAGTGCCCTGGCAGGCTGTCGGGGATTCTGATAGCTTCGCTCACTGTTAGTCGCCTGAAGTTTCCGAGGGCCATAGGTTGTTGGACCAACGCCCAGCATCATTTGTGTGCCATCGGAGCCTATGTAATATCACCCAAGCTCCCAGCAAAACTGGTACACGATCGGAGGCTGTATAATATCAGCCAAACTCCCAGCATCAATGGGATACGATCAGAGGCTGTAGAATATCAGCCAAACTCCCAGCATCACTGGTATACCATCGGAGGCTTTGGAATATCAACCAAATTCCCAGCATCACTGGCATACCATCGGAGGCTGTATAATATCAGCCAAACTCCCAGCATCACTGGTATGCCATCGGAGGGTATAGAACATCAGCCAAACTCCCAGCAAAACTGGTATATGATCGGAGGCTGTATAATATCAGCCTAACTCCCAGCATCACTGGCATACGATCAGAGGCTATAGAATATCAACCAAACTCCCAGCATCACCGGTATGCCATCGGAGGGTATAGAATATCAGCCTAACTCCCAGCATCTCTGGTATGCGATCGGAAGCTGGATAATATCGACCAAACTCTCAGCATCACTGGTATGCCATCGGAGGGTATAGAATATCAGCTAAACTCCCAGCATCATTGATTTACCATCGGTGGTCACAGGCCCAACGCCCGACACAACTCCCATATCATCGGAGACTACTTAGCGTCGGCCCAACACCCGGCATAACTTCTATACAGAACTTTGTCCGAGCCTCAGCGTGACGGATAGGCCTCGCTCAGACCGCCACGGCGCTTCCACTCGGCTGGTGAGAAGGGCTGGCACTTGTCGGCCGAAGCTTGTCGGCTTTGGTCGGCTTAGCTCGGGCTGAAACGGCATCAAATACTGAAACGTATGCAAAGATAAGGTTGGATGACGTGCTTGTCGGCTCTTATCGGATATCTGCTATGGTTAAATGCATTCTGCTACAAGATGGTGACATCTGTTGAATAACATTGCAAATATTCTGTAAGAATAAAAATCTTAGTACCACCCACATTTATTAAATCTCGATGTACCATGTAAGTTATGCCATATCAGCAAAAAATGCGATTTACTATCACATGAGAAATGCACTGAGTAATGACAATATTGCGTCTTATAATCGGTGTGCACCATTCGGCATGCCAGGAGAAGGGACTAGATGGCTTGCGATAACCATGAATTTCATTGAAGCAGTTACACATAATATAAGCCATTCCTGAAATATTCAAAATTGTCACTGAAGCTGCCAGTTGGGTAATGGTGAGGCAAGGGCATGCTGATTATGCACTGGACAAAATGAATGTCTCCCTACGTCTACCACCGGCATGTTTACTATCTCTACCACTGACCTGTCCATTATGTTCATCACTAATCTGTTTACTATGTCTACCACTAACTTGTCTACTTTGTCTACCACGGATTACGAGCCAGGCAAAGCCAGAGTGTGTTTTCTGCCGTGCATATGGTATAAAGGTTCCTCGCCACAATTTTGAAACCGCTAGAACTTTTTTCATACATCGTTTGTCATCCCGAGTCAGATGTATTCTCTAAATTTGTGTTGTCCTACATTTTCATCCTAGTCGTCTTCGTGAAGTGAGTTTAATATGTGCTCCAAGGTAGAGTTTCACAGCGTTCCCCGGCGTCTCGCTCCATGGCGATTAGTAGTACAGTACTTCAAGTTTCAACTTAACACTCCGAGCCCTAACTACACTTTGCATTTTATATTTACCAACTTTCATCACAATATTCCGCCCGAAGTACTCTATTGAAGTACACAACAATATTCCGCCCGAAGTACACACTATTCCGCCCGAAGTACTCATTGAGAATAGAGTACCCGAAGTACTCTATTCTCAATGAAGTATCGTCCAATGACGTGTATTTGCGGCGCCATTGTCACGCACGGGCAGTCAGCCGCAGACTGCCGTATCAGCGTAGTTGTAGGTGGCGACAGTGAGTCTGCTGCACGCACGGGCAGTCAGCCGCAGACTGCCGTATCAGCGTAGTTGTCAGGTGGCGACAGTGAGTCTGCTGCACGCACGGGCAGTCAGCCGCAGACTGCCGTATCAGCGTAGTTGTAGGTGGCGAGAGTGAGTCTGCTGCACGCACGGGCAGTCAGCCGCAGACCGCCGTATCAGCGTGATTGTCAGTGGCGACAGTGAGTCTGCTGCACGCACGGGCAGTCAGCCGCAGACTGCCGTATCAGCGTAGTTGTAGGTGGCGACAGTGAGTCTGCTGCACGCACGGGCAGTCAGCCGCAGACTGCCGTATCAGCGTAGTTGTAGGTGGCGACAGTGAGTCTGCTGCACGCACGGGCAGTCAGCCGCAGACTGCCGTATTTTAGGTGGCGACAGTGAGTCTGCTGCACGCACGGGCAGTCAGCCGCAGACTGCCGTATCAGCGTAGTTGTAGGTGGCGACAGTGAGTCTGCTGCACGCACGGGCAGTCAGCCGCAGACTGCCGTATCAGCGTGAGTTGTAGGTGGCGACAGTGAGTCTGCTGCACGCACGGGCAGTCAGCCGCAGACTGCCGTATCAGCGTAGTTGTAGGTGGCGACAGTGAGTCTGCTGCACGCACGGGCAGTCAGCCGCAGACTGCCGTATCAGCGTGATTGTCAGTGGCGACAGTGAGTCTGCTGCACGCACGGGCAGTCAGCCGCAGACCGCCGTATCAGCGTGATTGTCAGTGGCGACAGTGAGTCTGCTGCACGCACGGGCAGTTAGCCGCAGACTGCCGTATCAGCGTGATTGTCAGTGGCGACAGTGAGTCTGCTGCACGCACGGGCAGTCAGCCGCAGACTGCCGTATCAGCGTAGTTGTAGGTGGCGACAGTGAGTCTGCTGCACGCACGGGCAGTCAGCCGCAGACTGCCGTATCAGCGTAGTTGTAGGTGGCGACAGTGAGTCTGCTGCACGCACGGGCAGTCAGCCGCAGACTGCCGTATCAGCGTAGTTGTAGGTGGCGACAGTGAGTCTGCTGCACGCACGGGCAGTCAGCCGCAGACTGCCGTATCAGCGTAGTTGTAGGTGGCGACAGTGAGTCTGCTGCACGCACAGGCAGTCAGCCGCAGACTGCCGTATCAGCGTGATTATCAGTGGCGACAGTGAGTCTGCTGCACGCACGGGCAGTCAGCCGCAGACTGCCGTATCAGCGTGATTGTCAGTGGCGACAGTGAGTCTGCTGCACGCACGGGCAGTCAGCCGCAGACTGCCGTATCAGCGTAGTTGTAGGTGGCGACAGTGAGTCTGCTGCACGCACGGGCAGTCAGCCGCAGACTGCCGTATCAGCGTAGTTGTAGGTGGCGACAGTGAGTCTGCTGCACGCACGGGCAGTCAGCCGCAGACTGCCGTATCAGCGTAGTTGTAGGTGGCGACAGTGAGTCTGCTGCACGCACGGGCAGTCAGCCGCAGACTGCCGTATCAGCGTAGTTGTAGGTGGCGACAGTGAGTCTGCTGCACGCACAGGCAGTCAGCCGCAGACTGCCGTATCAGCGTGATTATCAGTGGCGACAGTGAGTCTGCTGCACGCACGGGCAGTCAGCCGCAGACTGCCGTATCAGCGTGATTGTCAGTGGCGACAGTGAGTCTGCTGCACGCACGGGCAGTCAGCCGCAGACTGCCGTATCAGCGTAGTTGTAGGTGGCGAGAGTGAGTCTGCTGCACGCACGGGCAGTCAGCCGCAGACTGCCGTATCAGCGTGATTGTAGGTGGCGACAGTGAGTCTGCTGCACGCACGGGCAGTCAGCCGCAGACTGCCGTATCAGCGTGATTGTCAGAGGCGACAGTGAGTCTGCTGCACGCACAGGCAGTCAGCCGCAGACTGCCGTATCAGCGTGATTGTAGGTGGCGACAGTGAGTCTGCTGCACGCACGGGCAGTCAGCCGCAGACTGCCGTATCAGCGTGATTGTCAGAGGCGACAGTGAGTCTGTTGCACGCACAGGCAGTCAGCCGCAGACTGCCGTATCAGCGTAGTTGTAGGTGGCGACAGTGAGTCTGCTGCACGCACGGGCAGTCAGCCGCAGACTGCCGTATCAGCGTAGTTGTAGGTGGCGACAGTGAGTCTGCTGCACGCACAGGCAGTCAGCCGCAGACTGCCGTATCAGCGTGATTATCAGTGGCGACAGTGAGTCTGCTGCACGCACGGGCAGTCAGCCGCAGACTGCCGTATCAGCGTGATTGTCAGTGGCGACAGTGAGTCTGCTGCACGCACGGGCAGTCAGCCGCAGACTGCCGTATCAGCGTAGTTGTAGGTGGCGAGAGTGAGTCTGCTGCACGCACGGGCAGTCAGCCGCAGACTGCCGTATCAGCGTGATTGTAGGTGGCGACAGTGAGTCTGCTGCACGCACAGGCAGTCAGCCGCAGACTGCCGTATCAGCGTGATTGTCAGTGGCGACAGTGAGTCTGCTGCACGCACAGGCAGTCAGCCGCAGACTGCCGTATCAGCGTAGTTGTAGGTGGCGACAGTGAGTCTGCTGCACGCACGGGCAGTCAGCCGCAGACTGCCGTATCAGCGTGATTGTAGGTGGCGACAGTGAGTCTGCTGCACGCACGGGCAGTCAGCCGCAGACTGCCGTATCAGCGTAGTTGTAGGTGGCGACAGTGAGTCTGCTGCACGCACGGGCAGTCAGCCGCAGACTGCCGTATCAGCGTGATTGTAGGTGGCGACAGTGAGTCTGCTGCACGCACGGGCAGTCAGCCGCAGACTGCCGTATCAGCGTGATTGTCAGTGGCGACAGTGAGTCTGCTGCACGCACGGGCAGTCAGCCGCAGACTGCCGTATCAGCGTGATTGTCAGTGGCGACAGTGAGTCTGCTGCACGCACGGGCAGTCAGCCGCAGACTGCCGTATCAGCGTGATTGTCAGTGGCGACAGTGAGTCTGCTGCACGCACGGGCAGTCAGCCGCAGACTGCCGTATCAGCGTAATTGTCAGTGGCGACAGTGAGTCTGCTGCACGCACGGCCTCCGCTGCCGACGTTCACCACCCATCCCCCTAACTCAGTTGGGCTGCGGCTAGTTAGTGCCCCGGGCAGCCGACTTCAGTCCGAAGGTGGGATGACATTTGTATTTATGCTTTTAATCCGCGCCGTCTTTCCGGTTGAATCCTCACACCCCGTCTCGGGGGGAGGGGGAAGGAGCGGTTGAAGACCCCTCTAAAATCCAAACTAAGCATCGCACGAAAACGAAACAGGTATCATCGGAAAGCGCTCGACGAGTAGGGTCCGGATCAATCCTCCAAAACAATTTTCCCCAAAAGTGACGTCACCAGGGGGCTAGATTTTCACGACTTACATTATGTTTTTGACTATGGGGAGTTCATTTTTGGGGATATATGAAAAACCAAAATTTATTTGGAATGAGAAAAGGACAGCGAAAATTTTGAGTTTTCAAGTTTTCTTTAATTTTCTTTTTCCAATGAGTAGAGCAGACCGAGAAATGCTGTTGGAATGCAAAATGCTTACATTAGCCAGAATCCTGTATTTGAACTGCAATATGGCAAATATGCAAAAATTTTATGTAGTCAAAAACGAAAAAAATGAAAAATTCAACTCGTGCGTTTTGTTGGACCCGTAACGATAGGCAAAAACTGAAAGTTTCATTAAAATATCTTCATCCTTTAAAGCGTGACGACTGGTTAAACGTTTTTTGGAGGTTACCTCACTTGACCTTGACTAACTCGTTGACCCTAGACGACCTGACCTAAATTTTTTGAATCAGCACGCCAAATTAATGTGGGAAAAGGTACGCCATATTTGGGCGCGCTGCTGTGCGCCATTCGTCCGCTATCCACGAAAAACCTGAGGGGGCGGTTGAAGATCCCCCCGAAGACGGGACGGGTTAATAATACAACTCGGCAAATGTTCCGCACTAGAAATGACATTAGCTCAGACGCGCGACTGCATAGACACTCAAGGCAGTTTGCCCATCACTGATATGTAGGCACGCGACTGTAGACATCCAAGGCAGTTTGCCCATCACTGATACATAGGCACGCGGCTGTAGACACTCAAGGCAGTTTGCCCATCACTGATATATAGGCACGCGACTGTAGACATTCAAACCAATGCGTCCACCACTGAGTTGAATGGAGATTCGACTGTACCGTGCTTTAGTTGGTTGCCGTCGCTCCCCGGGGCCCTCATACACGCCTGATACTAGCTGTTGTGCCTGTAGTAGCTGTTGTGCCTGGAGCGTAGCTAAAAGTAATTTCACTTCTGTTATTCTATTAATGTGAGTATATTGCTACAGGAAATTGCTGATTTGCGCTTGTTAACGTTTCGATACCTTTTGTCCGCCTTTCAACATGTGAATTATTCAGTCAAGGTGTATCATGCTGGATCTTGTTAGCAATGTCAAGTTAACTATAACTCAATACAGCTGAATGAAGAATGAATGAATGAATGAAGAAACTGAAGAAACTAATGAAGAAACTGGGACGATTCTCCTCCTCCAGGACCTGGCAATACTACTCTGATCTTTGCTCTTCGGTGAACTGACTCACGGCAACAGAATCAGCTGCCATCGTGAATGAAAATAGATAATGGCTCGTTGTTGTTTTTACATGGTGAGAACAATTTCCTAGACGCTCAATAGATAGCATGACATATATTGTAAGCAATGCATTTCCATGAACTAATTTTTGCTATTCCAAGCCATTTTCCACCTGAATTTTTAGTCCGCCAGTTTTCGCCGGACGAGCCAGGAGCAGCCCCTCATTTCAGTCGGCTGCCACCAACCCTAGTTAGTATCTCTATGATTGTGTGTGTGTGTGTGTGCGTGGGTTTCAAGAGCGCATGTGCAATAGCTTGTTGATACCACACCTGCTATTCGTGTACGATAACGTCCAGTCGTGCTGACGTCGATGTTGGCAGCCCGTGCGACATAGCGCAGTCAAGAACCAGATATCTAACGTTGCAACAATGTACATGCTTACCGTGGCGGTGAATGGATCAATTGACCACCACGTCCACTCCTGACTACCTTGCTATATGTCTTTATAGTACAGTAAAAGCAGTCCGAGAAGCGGCGAAAGGGGCGCTCATTTTGTGCCCCCTTGTGACAGGTGCTCTCGTTGCTGTTGTTTACATCACGAATGGTACGCTGATGTGAAAAAATATTAAGCTCAGCTTGTATTACAGCCTAGTACATTCGCCACTATCTGGGTGAATAGTCAGCTGCTTATAAACCTTCCGAACGAAGAATTGATGCACGTGCAACCTTACATAAGCATGCCTTCACTATTGTGAGCAAGACAATGGGCAGTGCACACCGTCACTGATCAATGCTCCCTGGAAAAGCATGGTTTTACCAGGATGAGAAACGGCTGGGAGTTCCCTCACAGCATGAAGGATACAGACGTTTATTCTCTATTCTGACAATTCAAGGAGAAGGTAGATCTGATAACCAGCATCACATCAAACTACTTTTGGGGGTGGGGAGGGAGAGCTTGTTGAGCGTCCAAATCGAGAGACAAAATAGGAAGCTCCTGGGGAAAGCAGTTGTAATTTGACAGCTTTGCTGTCCCCTCTCCTTGGACAATTCGATTCATCGGCTAGGCGAATCGATGTTGGAAGGTGAAGCAATCCAACGACGGTTATGAGCATGCATTGCAGAACATCGCATAATTTCACGCCTTTTGACAAGGTAGGCATTTTATGCACCGTGATAACCGATACAATGCTATATTACCACGCTTCATCATATCTTTGACATACTCTAAGCTGCATCGCTTCGCAGCTCCCGTTTCGTTCGTACACATTCGATTTTTGCCGCCGCCTACCGCTTTGCATTGCTATTCAATCTGCCCATCTTTCTATTAGGCTACAGCATTCCATCTTGCCTGTCGAATACGGTGCTGTCCGACAACAAAACAGAAGGCAAAAGCACCAACTCCGTGACTGGCCATATGACAAACAGCGGGTGTTCGGTGAAACAGCAACTGGCTCTGCCTGGAGAAGCGAAGTGGTGAGCTGACTGATCTGCTCGATGGTCTAAATCAGCGGCTTTGGACAATTTTCGACTCATTCCCCTTTGATTGTCAAATATTTCCACTGCACCTTAACCCCCGACGAAGTGCATACTGGTATGCACACTACGCACTTGCATGCCTTCGATCTTTGTGTGGCCGCACACCACTCGGAAAACCGACTTCCTCGCGACGCAGAAATCAAGTTTGAAAACCTCTGGTCCAAGCCGCACTGTTGACGGCTGTGAATCAAGTGTCGGAGGGAGGATGCTCTTCACAACAGCATCACCACAGAAGCGTCGAAGAAGTGGCCTTGGCGCGGAATGCGCCCACACTCGCGCACACGATAGTCTGCAGAGCAGACGCCGGAGAGGGCCGGGCAGGAAGGTCGCAGGCATCGAGATGGCAAGGTTCGCAGGGTTCGGGAGGGCGGTGCACTGCAATTGTGGTGTTATGGCACAAGTGGCACTGCATGATAGCATGCTGCCTGACAATCGGCTCTCAGATCTTATTCGCTATCTTCTTCCTGTTTTCTGAGCAGACGATTGCAAATGTAGCCAGCTAATATACGTTCTTGTCAGAACATGGAGCACACAGAGGAACGTTATATCAGTTATTTTTCAGAAGTATCTTTTGAGCTTTATCTGCTCCTTGTAGATCTAGGATAACATTGCGTAAAGAAATGGCACCTGATTCACCAGTTATTTGCCTTCTCACGCGATCCACAACACCCTGTTGTGTAAGACAGCATCCGAAGTTTCTTTCAGAGCATATATGTCTGAGGAAATGCATGATTACCTAGCTGCTATTGCGACGTGAGAAGTTAACGAGTTTACGAAAAGTTGAATGATTGGTTTTCAATCTTGGGTTTTATTCAAAGTTAGGTACATAGCGGTCATTGTAGAAGGTAAAACAAATGATCCATTATGGATTAATATATTTGTGCAGTTGTCTCGTTGTCATATATTACACCAGAGGGGTGCAGCACTTTATTTCGTCCACTCAACTGTGGCTTGTAGTTTAAATAAATAAGATATTCCACTTGCGAGAGGTTTTCCCAGTTTGCCCCATGACAGCTTTCACGTGAATCTTTTTCCGGTTCAACCGCCCGTGTAGTGGTGGGAAATACATATTAAATGCACTGTCCGTACAGGTCATTGCACTTAGCTACCGTGTACTGCAAGGGTTATTGCACCGTACGATTAACACCAACCGGTTGGTTGGTTAATCACACGTTGGCAACTGTGATGTTACCATATACTGCTAAACCACGTTTTTGCAAAAGCACGTAACTCAATAGTAATCGTACTTTCAGGCGTGGGATAAGCGCCCTTTCACAGCGGGAGAATGGGACGCCGTCATAAGCCATTTCATGCGGTCTAAAGAAGCGGCGAGTAGCAACGCCCTGCCATTCGATATCGCCACCGATAATGCGTTGCAGATGTTGTGGCACAAAATGGTCAGTTCCTGTCATACCACTGAGCTACGGCTCCATTTCCGGAGAAATACTTGGAATTGGTTTTGTTTTGCTGAATTGGTAGCTTTGACTGTTGTGATGCGGTTGCCGTGCCAGCGTGAATAACAACTTGCGGTTGCGCCATATTCTGCCACAATGGCGTCTCATTGGTATCCGTCCAGGAGTGGTGACGTCATTGGCCACGCGCGACACTCTTCCAATATTAATTATGATACCGAACGTCTGAATACCAAACCGGCGATCAGTCTCCCTTAGTCTTAGTTCTAAGTCTGCAACTTCATTCCTAGTAATTGTCTTCCAGGCGTGGTATGAATTCAAAGGGCTTATCTTGACCCGGCCGATTTTGCACGTAGTGAGGTGAAACGTGGAAACATGAAACATCAAACATGAAATAGTAGTATAAGCTAAGCAATGTAAGCTAGCACAAGAATTTTTGTTAACATTATGATCTTGCTCCATCCGTCTTTGATCTTGCAGAGTTACTCAGACCCTTTTTGTGTATCTCATTTGAATGTGTTTCTAGGTCAGGTCAAGGAGGTCCATGCTAGGGCTGGCACCAAACAAAAACAATGTTTTCAGGCCCTAATCGTGAAGCAAATATGATTTGGTAGTTCAATATCGATGTGCAAGCTAAACAAGTAGTCTAACTTGAATCAAGGTCGCCGATCAGACAAAGCGCATCTTCCAGGAAGTAGGTGATGAACTGTTGAAGCTTACGAGGTCCGAAGCAGATTGTGATGTGGAAGCGACAATGAGTGTCAGCAACAAAAGCCCAGATATTTTCCTCATTGTTGACAATAAGGCCTACACATTTTCGTTTACTTTAAAAAAATTCAATTTTTGTCACCATCAACATTTTCAACACAAATTTCCTCATCCTACTTATATTAGGAAGAAAATCAGCGTGCAAAACCACCCTTGTATGGCCTGATTTTCTCCTGTTTATCCTGCAACAGTGCGTATCCCTCCAGGGCGCCTGGAATACACCGTTGTTTTTTTGGACCTTGAAACCATGATATCGTTTGACAATATCCGGTTTGTCGAATGGGCTACTTTGTGGTGAAGTCACACACACAATCAGTTTTCCAACTACAATCCTGTTGAACCTGATCTTTGAATCCTGTTGAGCCTGATACCTGAAGATCATTTGCGTGCACTAATGTATAAGTTTTGAGCAAACATTCCACAACTTCTTAATCTTAAATGCTGCAAAGAACGTATAAAACGTAAAAAGGAAAGTATTTCCCCTGACTTTGACTTGTCCTAGCTCCGTGACATTCGGACATCAGTGACATCTGGACTTCACTTCCTTCGGAAGAGTCGCGATAGCTCGCTGGTTGGTTAATCAGTTGAGTTTGAGGACGCACAGCCCGAATAACCAACAAGCTGCCGCGACTCTTAGTCGATGAAGCGTTCCGTTTTTGATCGAAATGCCGTGAGTTGGAATTCTGCAGGCGGTGTTGCCGAGCCGCCTGCGATTAATTGCTGTCAGATGATGGCGTCGCTATTGGCGGTGGTCAAATGGGTCGAAAAGGAATCCATCGTTGTTAATTTTCCCCCGGAAATGTGTGGCCATTAGCAACCGGAAGGGCATGCCAAATAATAAAGTGATATCTGGAGTCATTTAGGAGCCATCGTAAAGCAACCTGAAGAATGGATCAAATTACCGCCGCCCTTCTTACTGCGAGGGCTGCCAAACAATTTGTGTCTGTCGTCGCAAACCCACATGTCACGAGCTTAAGGCGAATACATTAGAAGAAGCTGTGCGCCTTACACACTGTGACACTGGCAATAAATATCGGCTGCATGCATAATTATCCACGGAGCCGTACTGCCTTCAGCTTCAGCCTTCTGCGGGAAATTACATGGCCGGGCTGACCATGGCGCACAAATGGTCAAGTCACGTCCAACGGCGATCCCCACGGCGGTCAAAGGTCAATGGCCGAAGGTTCTCGCAGGACGCTGCGTGCGGCACATGAACGATTGCATTGCAGGAGTTTCGCGAAAGACGAGCGCCCGGGGAGCAGTGTAGACGACAGCTGTGCGGTACTGAGACGAACGAGCCGGCGCTGCGACGCCGGCCTGCCGTGGCAACGCGCTCCGATGCGCTTCTCAGTCGAGAGTGTGGTCTGTTGTGGGAACGCGTTCCGGTGCGCTTCGCAAGTCGAGAGTGTGGTCTGTTGTGGGAACGCGTTCCGGTGCGCTTCGCAAGTCGAGAGTGTGGTCTGTTGTGGGAACGCGTCCCGGTGCGCTCCGCAAGTCGAGAGTGTGGTCTGTTGTGGGAACACGTTCCGGTGCGCTTCGGAAGTCGAGAGTGTGGTCTGTTGTGGGAACACGTTCCGGTGCGCTTCGGAAGTCGAGAGTGTGGTCTGTTGTGGGAACGCGTCCCGGTGCGCTTCGGAAGTCGAGAGTGTGTTCCGTTGTGGGAACGCGCTCAGGTGCGCTTCCCAATGTGCGGGAAGCACGGCTTGCTCGGCCACCGGCCGCTGCGGGCGACGTGTCGTGCCGAGAGCCAAGTGTTGTCGATGAAAACACGGCTCGTGTGCATAGGACGTCGCCTTTGTGTAGCGACGTCTGACGAACAGGAACGGAAACCAGGAAGCCAGTATGTGCCACGCGGATGCGCGGTGTGGGTGCTGAGCGGTAATAATACGCTTTCAGCATGTGATCTGTTGTAACATTTCGAGAGAATAAAGTTCCGAGGGACACAGTCAGTGTCGACTACGATTCGAAGCTGAAGCAGGAGCATGGAGAAAAGTTCGTGCACTTTTGGTATAGCGTAAGGAACACAACGAACCGACAAACTCAACACAATTATTTAGTGCTGATAAAAGTTTAAGTCATTGAGTTCAAACTGACCAGACTATTGAATTGCTACACCTGCTCTTAATTATAGTTCGCCGAATGGAGTTGTGAAAATGAATGACCTGTTTTGAAATCATCCGTAAGACAGCAGCAATAGTGGCTTAAATGTCGGTTTGATTTTCATGAGTGTACGGTGTGCCCGCGGCAGCTGGGACCCGGGGCGAACAGGCCCCACTGCCCACCACCCGGGCTTGGAGCGCTCACCTTTTTGTACCGGCTGAGCGCGGCGATCGTGATCAGGTTGCCGGGGATGCCCAGCACCATGTACAGGATGCAGAAGGCGGCGGCGAACTGCAGCAGTCCGGGCGGGTAGTCGCCGAACAGCGCCGCGTCGTGCAGCGGCGCCGTCTCCGTCAGCGTTTCGGTCACGTTAGCCATGGCGCGGAGCTCCTGGCGTCTCCGCCGAGGCCAAGTCAGCTGCTGCTCTCGAGCTGCGCCTCTTCAGCCTCCTGGGCGTCGTGTGTTCACTCGTTTGCGACTAAGTTCCGCCGTTTTGTGCGACCGTCTGTGTTCCGAACGACTTTTTTGTGATGCTTCGAACGAATTCACCGGTTTCTGTGTGGAACCCGGTCTATATTCCTCGACTTTTCAGCCGAATCTCGGCGCTTCCTGATCAATCTTGTGGAATCTCTTGTGGAGTCTTGCAACGTTTCTTGCTTGCAGGATGTTGTGGTGTTCCTTATGGCGCCCTGCGTGTCTTATAGTGTCTCCTGTCGGGTCCTGTAGCGTCTCCTGTCAGGTCTTGTATAGCGTCTGCTGTTCGGTGCTGTTGCGGCTCCTCCGGAGTCGCAGGTCGGGTGGACAGCTGTCGGAGCGTCTCCTGTCAGGTCTTGTATAGCGTCTCCTGTTCGGTGCTGTTGCGGCTCCTCTGGAGTCGCAGGTCGGGTGGACAGCTGTCGGAGCGTCTCCTGTCAGGTCTTGTATAGCGTCTCTGTTCGGTGCTGTTGCGGCTCCTCCGGAGTCGCAGGTCGGGTGGACAGCTGTCGGAGCGTCTCCCAGCGTCTCGAGGCAGCCGACACTGACGTCACGTCACGTCACCAGGCCGACATCCGGTGGCGGCCGCCACTTCCTGCCGACACGTGACGCGTGTTGTGGTGGGTCGTGCGCGCGCGCGCCGCCCGTGCAGCGCCGAGGACCGCTGGCCGCCGACTGGCGCGGCACCGACCACCGCCGCCGTCCTGCCGAACCGTGGCCAGCTGCGACCGCCGCCAGCCCACACCAGAGCCGCCGCCAGCCCACACCAGAGCCGCCGTCAGCCCACACCAGAGCGGCCGTCAGCCCACACCAGGGCGGCTGCCAGCCCACACCAGAGTGGCCGTCAGCCCACACCAGAGCGGCCGCCAGCCCACACCAGAGCCCGCAGCCCACACCAAGCCCGAGCCCACACCAGAGCGCGTAGCCAAGAGCGCCCAACAGGCGGAGCAGACGCCGTAGCCACGGGCTGCCAGCCCACACCAGAGTGGCCGTCAGCCCACACCAGAGCGGCCGCCAGCCCACACCAGAGCGGCCGCCAGCCCACACCAGAGCGGCCGCCAGCCCACACCAGAGCGGCCGCCAGCCCACATAGTCCAGGCATTTCGTGAAAAAAATGTGGTTAACCTCGGACAAATTGCAACAGAAAGTCTGTCAACTGTTTTATACCCAGAAATGTGTCCTCTATGACATATCAAAAGTCTTAAGGAATCCTGGTGGTGGAAAGTGCCATGGCAGCCATTTTTCAAAATGGCCGCCATAAACCTTATGTTTCCCAATATCTCCGCTTTTAAATAACATAGAGCTTTCATTTCAAGTGCTAAACATATATTTTCTGGGGCCAGGAATCCAATGACATACATTTCGATAAGCTAAACCTGACCAAAAAGCGAAAAAGGCAGCCATTTTTCAAAATGGCCGCCATAAAACAGATATTGTACTATATCTCCCCTTCTAAGTAGCATAGAGATTTTATTTTAAGTGCCTAAACATACATTTCCTGGGGCCAGGAATCCAATGATGACGCCTCTAGACTGGTGGTAGTGGTGGTGGTAGCTGGCCGTGATAAACAGAAAATGCTTGCATACTACAGTGGCCGCAAAAATGTATACATTAACAATATTTGGCCAATGAAACAACAAGATCAGGGTGCTTCTTTTTAAGCGCTGATGCGGTAATTGCAGGCTTTGATAACACAGCTCTCTTCAGAATATGGTCAGTGCGTGGGGAAGTCTTGCGGGGTTCTCCAGAGCCTTTCTTTCTCTCCGGAATGGTGCCTGGGGGTAGGGAGGCGGCGGCTATTTTGAGGCTGTAAAGAACCTGCCTCGTGACCTGTAGATCTCCGGCAACACGTATCACAGACATGCCCTGCTCCAACAGGGTCAAAACCCGACTCTGCTCAACATCCGTGAGCTTCTTTCGTCCCATTCTGACCACTGAGAGCAAAGTCATTGGCATCCAAATTCGGGCGTCGTAGCAAAAAAGGCACCCAGAAAGGCATCAAACAGTTGCACCCACCCCTCTCAGAGCCCATCGCTTACTGAGTTTTTCCGCTGTGTGTGAGTCAGGGTAGTGATGGCTAATGATAGTGATCACGCTTCTTGATTGATTCCCTCCACAAGCTTGGCTTCAGCTGCTCCTATCAGGAAGTCAAAGGTTTGAACGGAATGCTGTGATGTCATATGGAACAGACATACCCGACTTCAGTTCGGAGTTTATCCAGTATGCTGCATACAATGTAGACCACAACATCCGTACCATGGATGGTAACAATACCTTCCATGGCATGTGGATGATTGCTGCCATAACTCCAGCCACCAAGACCAGCAGACCTATCCTCAGGGCGCAGGTCACCTCCAGTGATATCTCCACGGTGGGACGAATTCCTATCCAGTACCACAAAGAAGAGAGCCGCGGTATGACAACACTGGCATACCAGAAGCTGGTCAACAAGAAGGCAAAGGATCCAACAGCAGACCTTGATCTCCTCTGGAAGACATCCATCATGTTTACCTCGTCAAGACCGGCATGGTCTGCACTGATGCAGCTTGTGTATCATGGTGACCACCCCGGGAAATCATCGGTGATGTTTCTACCAATGATCGACAAGAATCCTAGCGATGTCACGTGCATCTATTCCACACTGAAGTTCGTGTGTGAGCATGATCGTCGCCATGCTGTTACGCCCATCATCACCTTTGACCAACCACTGTGGTGGAAAGCCCTCATGATCATCGAGACTGAGCCCACAGGATGTGTCTTGAATGACGTGGTCTTGCGCGTGTTGGCTTTCACACAGAAATGAGTTTCTTGGGAAGCATCGGGCACCTCATGGCTGGATCAGGACTGCAGGAAGTCTTGGAGTTAATCTATGCAGACAACGCGGTGGTGCACATGATGACAGGCAAGGCTATTGCACGAGCAGTACGAGGGCATCTCCTTGTTGATGCAGCACTGAATGCCTTGATTTTGTCAGACGCACTTGGTGTGCCACTCCCTCAACCATCTGCAGAGCCACATGAAGTGGAGGAGACCAATGAGGAAACAGTGTCACCAGATGATGAGCCTACGACAGACGGAACTGGAACACTGATCTTGATGAACTTGCTGCCCTCTACAAGAACCTGATGGGAGGTTCCGTGTCTGCAGAGGAGTTCTGCAAAGTTGATGTGTTAACCAGGATCAAGAAGCTCCTCAGGGCAAAACCGAATCCTTGAAGTCCTCTAGGACTGCAATACTTTGGCTACAATACATGGAGATGGTGGACATACTACGGAAGTTTGTCAGAGCAGAGCGCATCGGCAACTGGGCGTTGTACCTTGAAGCTGTGTCAGAAATGCTACCCTACCTGGCAGCCTCTGGGCACAACCTCTACCCTATGGGTACCAAAGGTCCCGGGTTCGACTCTAGCGCCACTCAGTACATTTCCCAATCCCGCGGCCCACCGGCGAAACAGCGTGGGCGGTGCCATTACCCGTGAATATGCATAAAGTGTGTCGTGAACCAACCAATAAACAAACAAACAAACAACCTCTACCAAATCAGCCCGCCTCTATGTGCAGCGGATGAGCAAGCTCAAGGATGAATACCCAGATGTGTACCAACGATTCGAAGAAGGGTTCCATGTTGTCAGAAGAAGTGATCGCCTATGGGCTGGTCTGTCTGTAGATCTCACCATCGAGCAGGTCCTGATGAGGAGTATGAGGACCAGCGGTGGCCTGACGAGAGGGCGATGCATGGCAGAGCAACAGCGTCTCGTATGGCTGTTCTCCATGCCTGCCTGTGCTGATGTCAACGATGCTATGCAGCAGCTCACTGGTGTCAACTACAACACTGGTGAACAAAACAAGGACATGACAAATGCTAGACAAGCACGTGACATGAAAGACACACATGCAGTTATCAGCTATCTGCAAGAGATAACACCCTTCAGCTCAGATCCGAGCTTGCGCAGCATCTCGACAGGGGTGCATGCAACCAGCACAGTCAATGTTGACTCAGCGAAAACTGTTGGAACAGCTATCCTGGCCAACATGGATGGACAAACTGTTGCTGACTACACATTCAAGAGAAAAGATCAGGCCATCACATTGGCTGCGAAATCGGCAGTAAAGATAGATGGGGAGGCAGTACAGGTGGATCCCCAGCTGCTTTTCCAGCGACTGACAATTACTGCAAAAGCTACAAATGATATGGAGTCTCTGTTGAAATATGAGCTGTGCAGTTACCCACCAGGTCTGTTTGATTCAACACTGCTGCTCCGACAGCCACAGAAGCCAGTGCTAGCAGATGCTATCTGGACACTCCTGACACACGATGCACCAGGAATGACAGGCCAAGTCCACTACGTGTTGGATGGTGGGGCACTAGTCCAGCGCATTCCATGGGCACGTGGCTCAACATACAAAGGTATCTGCACGCAATACACAGAGTATGTCACAAAGAAGTATGGACAGGCAACAGTCGTGTTTGATGGCTATGATGGTACATCAACAAAGGACACTACACACCAGAGACGCACGAGAGTGAATGCTGGAGCAACGGTGACGTTTGATGAAGATATGCAGGTCACAATGAAGAAGGAACAATTCCTGGCAAACAAGACAAACAAGCAGCGGTTCATCAACATGCTCAGCGCCAAACTACGGACACAGAACTGTCAGACACATCATGCTGCAGATGACGCTGATATCCTCATAGTGCAGAAGGCAGTGGAGTCAGCAGCCACCACTGATACTGTGCTTATCGGAGATGACACAGATCTGCTCATCCTGCTCATCTACCACACCAACCTCAAGTCATGTGACCTACTCTTCCAACCCGAGCCAAAGAATAATGTGAAGAAACCGCGTGTCTGGAACATGAAGTCTGTCAAGGAGCAGTTAGGCCCCGATGTGTCACAGCACATCTTCTTCATGCACGCTCTCCTGGGATGTGATACTACTTTCCGCGTGTATGGCATTGGCAAGGGAGCTTTCCTCAACAAATTCAAAATCAGTGCGCATTTCCGTGAACAAGCCAATGTGTTTGACAGACAGGCAGCGTCCACCGATGATGTTGTAGAAGCAGGAGAGAAAGCTCTGGCATGCATGTACAGTGGGAAGCCTGGAGAGTCACTCAACGTGGTGCGACATAAGCGGTTCTGCCAGAAGCTCGCCTCCAACACTTTTCATGTACAACCCCAAAGTCTACCGCCCACATCAGCAGCAGCGAAACACCACAGCCTTCGTGTCTACTAACAGGTCCAGCAGTGCAAGCGCATTGCAGCTAATGAGCTACGGACAGACGACTGGGGTTGGTGGGAAAGCAGTGGAGGACTAGACTGATGAGTGATCACGATGACTAGACTGTTTGAGGAAGACTGATCAATGCTTCTGTACATGTATCGACTATGGTAGTCTGAGGCGATGTTCTGAGGCTATGGTATGGTAACTACATGCAGTATTATAATAATTATGACCTATATATGTATGTCGTCCATCAGAATATTGCTTTTTGGTCAGGTATAGCTTATTGAAATGTGTGTCATTGGATTGCTGGTCCCAGAAAAAATATGTTTAGCACTTGAAATAAAACCTCTATGTTATTTACAAGCGGATATATTGGGAAATATAAGGATTATGGCGGCCATTTTGAAAAATGGCTGCCATGGCACTTTCCACCACCAGGATTCCTTAAGACTTTTGATATGTTATAGAGGACACATTTCTGGGTATAAAACAGTTGACGGACTTTCTGTTGCAATTTGTCCGCGGTGATATCAAATAATGCCTGGACTAACAGCCACCAGCCCACACCAGAGCGGCCGCCAGCCCACACCAGAGCGGCCGCCAGCCCACAGCCACCAGCCCACACCAGAACGGCCGCCAGCCCACGGCAGAGCCGCCGCCAGCCCACACCAGAGCCGCCGCCAGCCCACAGCCACCAGCCCACACCAGAGCGGCCGCCAGCCCACACCAGAGCGGCCGCCAGCCCACACCAGATCCGCCGCCGACGCTGCAGGTAGCCTGACCGGGGCACTACTGCTGCAGGTAGCCTGACCGGGGCACTACTGCTGCAGGCAGCCTGACCGGGGCACTACTGCTGGGAATCTGACCGGGCCTACTAGGAACTTGACAGGGACACTACTACTGAAAACCTGACCGGATACTACCACTGGGTACCTAACCAGAACACTACTACCGGGAACCTAGCTGGAACATTGCCGCTGATAGCCTAACCGGGACACTACTGTTGAAAACCTGACCGGGACACTACTGCTGGGAACCTGGCCGGGACACTACTGCTGGGAACTTGGCCGGACACTTATGCTGGAGGCCTGACCGGGACACTACTGCTGGGAACCTGGCCGGGACACTACTGCTGGGAATCTAGCCGGGACACTACTGCTGGGAACCTAGCCGGGACACTACTGCTGGGGACCTGACCGAGACACTACTGCTGGGGACCTGACCGGGACACTACTGCTGGGAACATGGCCGGGACACTACTGCTGGGAACTTTGCCGTAACACTAATGCTGGAGGCCTGACCGAGACACTACTGCTGGGAACCTGGCCGGGACACTACTGCTGGGAACTTTGCCGAAACACTAATGCTGGAGGCCTGACCGAGACACTACTGCTGGGAACCTAGCCGGGACACTACTGCTGGGAACTTTGCCGAAACACTAATGCTGTGGACCTGACCGGGACACTACTGCTGGGAACATGGCCGGGACACTACTGCTGGGAACATGACCGGGACACTACTGCTGGGAACATGGCCGGGACACTACTGCTGGGAACATGGCCGGGACACTACTGCTGGAGGCCCGACCGGGACACTACTGCTGGGAACATGACCGGGACACTACTGCTGGGAACATGACCGGGACACTACTGCTGGTAACGTAGTCGGAAAGCTGCTGATGGCGACTTCAAGAGAACGATCCTCTGGATAGCCTGAATTGAAATCACGTCACCAGATTAATTGTTGATACGAGGTGTATTTCCGGTAAAACGGCGCACTGCAAATTCTAGTGGCTGAGCAACAAATTGCAATTTATTCGTTTTCAATTTATCTCGCAACATTTCTTTCGTTGTATTTTAGAATTTCGGCTTGAATTCACGCTGGGGTGGCTTTATGAACCAGTTCCGTATTGCTAAGCAGAGCATGCTGTGTGAGCTCTGTCCCCACCACCAAATCAATGAATTCCAGGTCAGCTGCATAATTTTGACCGGGAGTTTAGCGTGCCGTTAATTAATGCACCGACACGGCCGTCCCGGCAGCTCGCTCGTCCTCTGCTTTGTCGGACCAGCTGCCAGCTGACCCTCCCACCCGGGGACTGAGTGCGAACGCATGAAGCGACTCGAACCCTGTCTTGCTACGGCAGAGAAGACCAATGCAGGCCGAAGCTTTAACCAACTGAGCTACCGGAGGGCCCTTGGCAAGCATACTCCCTGAATCCAGGACTTCCTCTAACGTCTTGGCTGGGGGTTGGAGCATGCCCCCCCCCCCCTCCAGCTTAGCCGGCTCTGACGGCGATGCCACATCAGCCAGTGGCCGCCTCCATTCAACATTCCTTCTGTTCACTATGTGAAATATGCAGCATGCAGAGCACAGCAACGTTGCAGGTCGCTGATGCACTCCAGGTACGCAGGCCTCTGGTGTTTCTGGCTTGCTACCTAGCTGAGGTGCACATGGAGCTACTTCTACCAGGAACTAGTGGTGGCCTATCTGCAAAGCCAAACACGGTTAAAACCATGCAAGTACTCGTACTGAGCTAAAGTTCTGGCGAATGGTAACACATGCATTGGTATATCAAGGCTTTTGTTAAAGTTGACTGTCTTGACTTTTAGACGGCTGCCCATATAGAGGCCCAATATAAATCGAGGTCACTAAGTCACCGGACGGCCATTGAGGGGGTTCCCTGTCACTGAGAAGTTCTCGCTCGGTTGAGGAGGACACGAGGAGGACAGGCTGATGACATGGTGAGGACAGGATGAGAACACGAGGAGGACATGAGGAGGACAGGATGAGAACATGGGTTAAGAACTTGATGGGTGGCCAAGTGCTATCAGTGACTCAACAGGAGAAGGATTTAGGTGTTATTCTAAACACAAAATTGGTGGCATCAGAACAGACCGAGGAAGCCAGGAAGAAGGCACTGAGAATGCTCGGGGCAATAAATAGGAATGTATCATACAGAAGTGAGGAAGTGATCAGGAAGCTTTAGTGTGCATATGTCAGGCCACATTTGGAATACTGCATCCAAGCTTGGTATCCTAGCTATGAAAAAGATTGTTGGCTTTTAGAGAGAGTACAAAGGAGGGCTACAAAAATGGTTAAGGGCATAAGCAACCTGGCATATGAGGAAAGATTGAAGAAATTGAATATGTTT
Organism: Imbricaverruca yamaguchii; assembly: GCA_034440575.1. Classification (NCBI taxonomy): domain Eukaryota; kingdom Metazoa; phylum Arthropoda; class Thecostraca; family Neoverrucidae; genus Imbricaverruca; species Imbricaverruca yamaguchii. The sequence goes on along the minus strand of JAOTOL010001609.1, from coordinate 1,300,442 downwards.
TCACTTAGATATAGAAGGCTGAGAGGAGATCTCATCGAGGTCTTTAAATTTGTCCATGGTCTGGAGAGGGGATATCTTGGGGAAATGTTTGAATTGAACAGAAATGATGCAATTAGAGGTCATAAATTCAAAATTAAAGTTAACCACAGCAGAACAAGGTTAAGGCAGACTTTCTTCACCAACAGGGTAGTGGAACACTGGAACCAGCTGCCAGAAAACATTGTCAGTAGGAGCACATTGAACATCTTTAAAAACAGCATAGACAATCATTATAAGAATAGATGGCTTGCTTTTCAGTATTACAGGGAGAGCTGATTGACAGATTTGGTGGGCAACTGGTTCAGTGTACAGAGTGCAACCAAGAAGGGCCCTTGTGGCTCATAGTTGCACTAATCCTTTATGTCTTTGTCTTTATGTCTTTATGAGAACACACGATCACGAGGAGGACACAAGGACATAACACCGGCTGCGGTGTGTTTGTTGCAGTGGATGGGGATGGTCCGCGACCGGCAGAGTCTGCGGCGTAGGTGGGGCCGGCACGCGTGACCACATCGACACGGGTGAAGGTCGGAGCACTGAGCGTGAGGGCCGCCGGGGCTTTGTCGGGAGTAATTGGCGCTGGTCTGCGGCCGGCATCGGTCTGTGACGGGACGGCACGGCGGTGGATTATGGCCGCCCGGGACCCGCAAAAACCCAGCCTCTCCCTCGGTGTGGCGGGGGGGGTAGGGGTGGGGAGGGGAATCGCCGGCCGTGCGGACAATGGCCGACAACCTCCTCAGTCTTACGACGGGCGCTGGCTTTGTTCCGAGCTTGACGTTGTCGATACTCGCGGTGGTAGATGGATCAAACCTTCCACACGTTGTCCGGCGAGGGATGTGCACTTATCCTGCCTTATGCTTCCTAACTTAGTCCGCTGATTATGTGGAGATACGAAAAGATATGTCAATTGTACATATTGTACAAGTAGGTACAATTTTCAGTCTGATTCTAATTTTCGCGGGATTTTGGGTATTCAGGGCACATCAGCTCAATATACCTAAGCCTTCACAGGCTACGCAGGATCAACAACTGGTCTTTATAAACAAATAATTACTCCGTTCACTATGACACCCGTCAAAAGGGCGAGTGAAAGTAACGCATTTCTTACCCGTTTTCTAGATACTCGTAAAAATGTTGCATACGTAAAATGCTGGAAAGATCGAAAATTGTGCGATCATAAATACCTGCAAGGGAGCTGATGAAAATTTCGTCGGATTGAATTCATTTACGTCTCCCAGGCGGACATCGAGAAGACAGCGACAATGCTGTCACAGCGTGTCGCTTCAGCAAAACTTGTGAAGGACACGAGGAGCTTTCACTGTTTTCGGCCCAGAAGCGCGACTCAGGTGGCCGCATATGAGACTTCGCGGCCCTCAACATTCAAACTAGTGAAAACTGTCGTTAATCGAAAATAGACCTTTCGCCGACGCATTCCTTTGAAGCTCGGAGAATGTCTTAAATGTAAAAATCCAGAGTAAATCGGAATTTCTATTGGGTCAGTCGCGTGGGGATCCTATTATATCGCAAGGGACACCATTCTACACTGTACAGTGCCCTGAACCTCCCTCAGTCCCTCTTCTCATAAAGATGCTACTCATTGTACACGACTGACGCAGCCCACAGAAACTCTGGTCTCCTCCCCAAGGGCGTCGCAACGGATTTTATTTGGGGGGTCGGTCCCAGGGACGGATCTAGCCACTCGGTTTAGGGGGGCCAGTCTAGGCCCAGGACTTCCCGACCGGGGGTGGGGTGGGGGTGGGGGGAAGCGTTGTCGGCTCGGTGTCTGGTGATTGCATTGTTGACCGGTTGTATGTTAATGTCTGGTAGTTTGAAGGGAAAATGCTGTGACCGGGGGGGGGAGGGTGATGGGAAGCGATGTCGGATGCCCGGTGTTTGTATCGTTGACCGGTTGTTTTTTTGGGGCTCGACCCACTCCTAATTTTCAAAGTGGGGGTTCGACGCCCATGCTCCTCCCCCATACCCCCGCCCAATCTCCACCCTCACCGGATCCACCAGCCACGCTTGCGCTCAGCTCTTCACAACGCTACTCCAATTGGAGGCACATAGGTGGTATGTTTTTTGCGATTTTTCTGACAGTGTCCCAAGAGTGCGCCTACTCTATCGTTGATTGTTTCGTATACAGAATTGTACGGAGAATCAGAATATGGATGTTTTTCGAAAATCGACACATACATTTTTCAAAAAATGATATTATATAAGCTATATAATGTAAAAAAATAATAAAACATCGATATAAAGATTCCTAAAAATATTATGCAACACCATACTACTTTTACTTGAGGGGTGGGAAGGTAGCGCAGCACTGGCAACCTCGGAGGATGGTGGCATAAAACTAGCATACGTTCGCAGTGCTGAATCACCAAGTTGAAAGCCAGACTCAACTTGACGTGCAAAATGATGATTATATTTTAGCGCTCCGGCATCACGTGATAACCCATTCAATAGTATATCCAATTAAAAAGGTTCCCATAGAACGATGAGAAACATGCAACAAGCATGTCACAGTAAGCTGGTCGATGTACAAGAGCATTGAGATGTAAAGATTATTAGTTTTCGCCATGCAATTACGTTATTCCTAGTAACACATGGATATAGCCCAGCAGACGATCATATGCACAAACACTTGAGGAAATATGCATTCATGAATGCAACTGAAGAGCATCTAACAAATTATACGTCACAGTACGATGAAAAGTGCATGCGCTAGATTGACATGTCACGATGTATTTTTTCACGTCAATTTGCTTGACATGTCAGAATATTTATTTTTCGACTCGCACTTGACGTGTTGCTTAGTGACGAAATATTGACAGGATGGAGTTAGGCGCGTTTTTTCATGAATATTTTGCAATGCAGCTGGCTTCTGGTGGCTGGTTGGTTATTGGTTTCACGACACATCGACCATTGAGTCATGTAGCGTCGCCAATCTCTCACGCCGATTGGTCGCGGGCGAAGAGTAGCGACAGGTGGGACTCGAACCCACAACATTTCGATTGTGAGACGAGCAACTTACCCCTAGACTACTCGTCCCCTGGCTTCTGGTGGCAAATTAGCATCACTGATGCTGTTGTGTAGCAAAATCATAGCTGTAGATGTTCCAACTTAAAGACATAAAGACATAAAGACATAAAAGATTAGTGCAACTCTGAGCCACAAGGGCCCTTCTTGGTTGCACTCTGTACACTGAACCAGTTGCCCACCAAATATGCCAATCAGCCCTCCCTGTAATACTGAAAAGCAAGCCCTCTATTCTTATAATGATTGTCTATGCTGTTTTTAAAGATGTTCAATGTGCTGCTACTGACGATGTTTTCTGGCAGCTGGTTCCAGTGTTCCACTACCCTGTTGGTGAAGAAAGTTTGCCTTAACCTTGTTCTGCTGTGGTTAATTTTAATTTTGAATTTATGACCTCTAATTGCATAATTTCTGTTAAATTCAAACATTTCCCCAAGGTATCCCCTCTCCAGACCATTGAAAAATTTAAAGACCTCGATGAGATCTCCTCTCAGCCTTCTATATCTAAGTGAAAACATATTCAATTTCTTCAATCTTTCCTCATATGCCAGGTTGCTTATGCCATTAACCATTTTTGTAGCCCTCTTTTGTACTCTCTCTAAAAGCCAACAATCTTTTTCATAGCTAGGAGACCAAGCTTGGATGCAGTATTCCAAATGTGGCCTGACGTATGCACAGTAAAGCTTCCTGATCACTTCCTCACTTCTGTATGATACATTCCTATTTATTGCCCCGAGCATTCTCAGTGCCTTCTTCCTAGCTTCCTTGGTCTGTTCTGATGCCCCCAGTTTTGTGTTTAGAATAACACCTAAATCCTTCTCCTGTTGAGTCACTGATAGCACTTGGCCACCCATCAAGTATGGAGCCTTCATATGCTGCTTACCTACATGCATGATTTTACACTTATCAAAATTAAATTTCATTTGCCATTCTTCGGACCACTTCACAAGTTTGTCTAAGTCTTTTTGCAGCGAGATATGCTCATCCTGACCTGTTATTGCCCTAAAGACCTTCAAATCATCTGCAAATTTCAAAACTTTACTGCTTAGGCCACTTTCAATGTTATTTACAAATATAATGAACAGTAATGGCCCTAGTACTGACCCCTGGGGGACTCCACTAAGAACATTTTGCCATGATGACTTTGTACCATTTAGCATCACTCTTTGCTGTCTATCTGAAAGCCACAACTCTATCCATTTTAAGATGCTACTTGCAATACCATGGGACTGAAGCTGTATCATTAACCGTTTATGGGGTACCTTGTCCAAGGCCTTACTAAAGTCAAGATATGCTACATCAACCTGATTTCCCTGATCAAATTGTTCTGTGGCGAAGTTAAAAAAGTCCAAGAGGTTTGTGAGACACGATCGTCCTTTTCTAAATCCATGTTGAGTATCTTGAATCAATCTGCTACCTTCCAGATAACTAACTATTGTATCCTTGATAATTGATTCGAGTACCTTGCAGACTAGGGATGTGAGACTTATTGGCCTATAGTTTTCAACTTTCCCTCTTTCTCCTTTCTTGAAAATAGGAACTACATTTGCCCTTTTCCAATCGGTTGGAATTTCATTATGTGAAACTGATCTACAAAATATTATACTAAGTGGAAATGCCAGTTCCTTTTCAGTTTCCCGCAACACCCTAGCATAAATATCATCAGGTCCTGCTGCCTTATTTGGCTTTATTTTCCTGATATGATTATAAACAACATCACTACCAATGAAATCAACATCATTTGTCAGATCCCATGTAACTGAACTATGGTGTACGGTCGGCAGATTGGTCATATCTTCCGATGTAAACACTGATTTGAACTGCTTGCTCAGCTCCTCAACCATCTCACTATCCTCACCCAATGTAGTCCCGTTTACTTCCAGTGGACCAATTGTGCTAGAAACTTTACTCAGCTTGTAGAAACTAAAGAACTTTTTACTGTCCCATTACAGTTTCTAGCTAAATCCGGTTCCTTTGCTCGCTTTGCTGCTCTGGTTTTTTTCTTCACAGTGTCTCTAGCTTTTCGATACGCCTTTAGATTAATGACATTTGAGGCTTCTTTAAAAACTCTAAATGCAGTTTTGCTGGGCTTGCTGGGCGCTGTTGCCGCATCGCAATGTCTGGTGCGGCGAGCTTATCTACTGAGCATAGTCTATGTTATATTTGGTCGTCGGCCGCGATCAGTGGGGCGTGGAAGCCCCAGTGTTCAGGGAGTCGCTGGGGGCTTTCGCATATCACTGGCCGGCTGCCGTACCATATAACCCGCCACACCCGGCGGAAGTCTCGTGGGGCCGGCCGCCGTACCATATAACCCGCCACACCCGGCGGAAGTCTCGTGGGGCCGGCCGCCGTACCATATAACCCGCCACACCCGGCGGAAGTCTCGTGGGGCCGGCCGCCGTACCATATAACCCGCCACACCCGGCGGAAGTCTCGTGGGGCCGGCCGCCGTACCATATAACCCGCCACACCCGGCGGAAGTCTCGTGGGGCCGGCCGCCGTACCATATAACCCGCCACACCCGGCGGAAGTCTCGTGGGGCCGGCCGCCGCACCATATAACCCGCCACACCCGGCGGAAGTCTCGTGGGGCCGGCCGCCGTACCATATAACCCGCCACCACCCGGCGGAAGTCTCGTGGGGCCGGCCGCCGTACCCTATAACCCGCCACACCCGGCGGAAGTCTCGTGGGGCCGGCCGCCGCACCATATAACCCGCCACACCCGGCGGAAGTCTCGTGGGGCCGGCCGCCGCACCATATAACCCGCCACAGCCGGCGGAAGTCTCGTGGGGCCGGCCGCCGTACCATATAACCCGCCACACCCGGCGGAAGTCTCGTGGGGCCGGCCGCCGCACCATATAACCCGCCACACCCGGCGGAAGTCTCGTGGGGCCGGCCGCCGCACCATATAACCCGCCACAGCCGGCGGAAGTCTCGTGGGGCCGGCCGCCGCACCATATAACCCGCCACACCCGGCGGAAGTCTCGTGGGGCCGGCCGCCGTACCATATAACCCGCCACACCCGGCGGAAGTCTCGTGGGGCCGGCCGCCGTACCATATAACCCGCCACACCCGGCGGAAGTCTCGTGGGGCCGGCCGCCGGCTCACAGACGTCGACTCAGGAAATTAGCGCGCCGCACCATATGCGGCAGACAGCAGCCGACTAGTTTGAACGTCTGCAGCCGCTAATTGTCTGCCTGGCTTGATGGCAATGCTACCGGCCGAGGCTAACTTCGCCACAATTTTAGTGCGGTATGGGCGCACAGAAAAGGGTGATCTCAAAGGCTGTCCCAATCAGCACCATAGGGATTCACGCTCATGCATAGGGAAGTTGACCACAGCCAGTGCAGGAGGAATGATGCAACCCCTCTTCTCTTGTTTTTTTTTTCTTCTCACAGCTATGACGAACAACGGCGCTCGTGAGCGTGCTAACTGTTGATGTAGATCGCAAGACGTTTTCTCCCAGCTTATGACATGCAAAATACGACAAGACGTCCGGTCAGGTCACTGGGCTCTTGAGTCACAAGCGGGCTCTTTTGTCAGAACGTTTTTATAACTGAATAGCGAATTGATCTCGGTTGTTTTCCCACTTGCCCAATGTTGAATGTTGTGGAATGGTGGTCAACCCACCTGACGTGCTTCCATGTGTTGTTGACCCTTACTCTTGCTTTTGCGATCATGAACAAAATATGACGTCTGACATATGCGTATATATACTTCGTACGGGCACAATTTTTAGCCCAGTTATAAAAATCGGGTTTTCATGCAGACCCGACTTCGATGAAAATTTTTCCATTTGAATTGAAGCATGCAGAACTGTGTGGTAAAGTGAAATTTCACGATACTATCCGCAAGTAGAAAAAATGGCATCTTAAAATATGTTTATTAACTCTGGCAACAATAGCAGCAATGTTTTCATTTTCAGCCCATGTCGAAAAGTGAACAAATGCTGAAATTGAATCTTGAGCTCTGTATCGCCTGGCCTGATAAATCTATAAATGCTAGATTTCAGCGAACATCTTCTATTGGTGTATCAGAAATACCGACTTAGACTTACAGCAGACATCTTTGCTGGACCATGGACGCCTTTCATGTGGTCTTGTGGATGTGATGGTACAACTCCAGCAATTCTGCACAGCTCTGCATGGCAATGGTTCGCACGGTTTTAATTGCAGGGAATATTCAGCAACATCAAGGGAATACCAAATAGTGAATGCATGGAGACGAGGAAGGGCGTTCCCGTACAGCTGTTTCCAACGGGGAAATAAACAGGCCCAAATATTCGTAATGTTGTAATGACCGAGGTCACGTGCCGACGGTCGGCCCAGACTTCAACAGGGCTCTTCAGTGCCGTCGGTGGTTATTGGCTTTGCGACACATCGACCGTTGAGTCATGTGACGTCGCCAATCTCTCATACCGATTGGCCGCGGGCGAAGAGGAGCGACAGGTGAGACTCGAACCCATAATCTTCCGATTGGGAGACGGGCAACCTACCCCTAGACTACTCGTCCCCCGTCTTCAGTGCCGTATGAGTCCCAGATTTCACCAGAGAAGTCACAGATATTGAAGAGGGTGTCCGATGACAACCTCTTCAAAGCTAGCTATGATGCTCAGCACTTGAAGGTAGCAGCGAACCAGTTGGTTGAATGGGGAGAGGAGGACGCTTTGTGGATGATTGCCATTCTCCGACGTGGAGACAATCGTAGCGTTTTCTATTCAAATGCAGTCTTGTTTGAGAACAGCAACTATTATGGTCGTATATACTGGCTGCATCATACCAAAAGTAGGTAAGAATAAAAAGAGTTTCAAAATTTTACTAACTTTATCCAGACCGAAGCCCAAACTCAAGCTGACATTACCGGCAAAGTCGCAAGGCTAGGTGACTAAAGTGCCTCTATATCAAAGACCTTACGTAAATGGTGACTGGATTCGATGTATCTCTGTCGTCCCTGCACTGAAAGTTCGACATTTATTGGTTGTTTTCATTTGTGCAACTTTATGATGGTTGCTGAAAATGATATACTGTAAAGATGATTGTCGGGTCTTCACATTACGCGACCTCTGTTCAGGAAGGGCAGCCACACCGTGCCAGCTCCACAAGCATCTGCTTATGTGCGCCAGTGTCGTGCAGCGTGTGCATATCAGGTAAGCATGGTGGTACGCATCAGGTGCAACATGGCCGGGGAACCAACACCGAGTCAGCGCCGAGTAGCAGCGGCCAGGCCAACAGTGTGGGGTGCGAACATGGCAGTGGGAACAGGGCAGAGGCGAGAGTGAGGGCAGGGGAGTGGCGACGTGAGAATCGGGACAGGGTGGGAGTATGAAACTGGGAGCAGCGGACAGAGAGGAGGAACAGGGGCGTGGGATTAAGCAGAATGCTGTGGGCTCTCTCGGCGAGATATCGCACCTACAGCGGCAGCGGCACCGACCAGACGTTCTCCGCGTACTAGCCCAGCATGACGCATTGGACGGCAATGGGAGATAGCGGTTCTGAGTGATAGCCACGAAATCACATTTGGTAATTGGAGCTGCTGTAAGTGGGCGCGGCCTATCCGTACTGACAGCAATCCTGCACCGTCAGAACACTCGGCTGCCTTCTGTCCAATCAATGTACTCCTGATAAATCGGACGCCGCCCAGTCCTTTCGGTGGAGCATGTAACGCGCTGATAAGCCGATATCATCAGGATGTTCCGCTCGTATCACTAGAGCTCTGCACCTAACCCACTGAACTCCATCTTGAGCCCGTGGCGCTTTTGCACTCGTACGGACGTCGACATATTCGATTGTTTTCGCTTTAGCTGGGGGACGGCCCTCTGGTGGGTGCCAATTACATTTGCTCCTGTACCGCGGAAGGATGCGATGTGGATGTGGTTGTGAGCGAGGACGAAGCCCGAACTGGTCTGCTCTCGTGTACGACATATATACCTGTATATATATATATATATATATATATATATATATATATATATATATATATATATATATATATATATATATATATATATATATATATATATATATATATATATATATATATATTTACATATACATAGGTATATATATGCATATGTATATATAAATATATAGGTATTGATCGGAACTTGCTGAAGAAGAAAAAAAACGCTGCATAGGTAGTTAGCTGTATGCACAGGCCTCTTGCTTAAGACGTGCTGAACTGTCGGTATGGAGGATGGATTGGTGATATACACATGTATGAGCAATGGAGAAAGAAGTAAAGCCGAAAGATCGCTGAAAAAATATCCATGTGGTGGCTTGGATATTAGTAGGTATGGTGGTTGATATGACACAACATGTTTGCACAATGAGCTAGCTGGATGAGATTAATCTAAAGAATAGTCAGGCGAAACTAGTCAGAATTTGATTTGGCCATATCTTGTCTTGAACAAAATGAACATCAATTAACCATGCTATCAAACATCGGCCAGTAATTGGTTTGACTTTTGAAACCACATGAACTGCTGTCAAAAGCATTAAATGGGTATGAAGCCATTTACATAAACGTTCAAGGGCATTTGACCAGGTAATCATTGAAGGCTGCAGTTTCTCAAAGACAGAGGTATACATCTCAGAAGAAGCAATTAGCATCGATATACATTGCTTTCATTGGTAATACTAGTATCAGTTTAATAACGTAGAGTGCAACAGTGATGCTTTACATGCATAGCCAATGTGCCGGTCTTCTGGCTGGTCTTCACAGTGTATTAGCCGGGCCTCAGTGTATTATCAGTGTATTAGCCACGGCCCAGATACACACCGACCGTACGTCTCCCACGGTCCAGATACACACCGACCGTACGTCTCCCACGGTCCAGATACACACCGACCGTACGTCTCCCACGGTCCAGATACACACCGACCGTACGTCTCCCACGGTCCAGATACACACCGGCCGTACGTCTCCCACGGTCCAGATACACACCGACCGTACGTCAACGGTCCAGATACACACCGACCGTACGTCTCCCACGGTCCAGATACACACCGACCGTACGTCAACGGTCCAGATACACACCGACGGTACGTCTCCCACGGTCCAGATACACCCGACGGTACGTCAACGGTCCAGATACACACCGGCCGTACGTCTCCAGCGGTCCAGATACACACCGACCGTACGTCTCCCACGGTCCAGATACACACCGGCCGTACGTCTCCCACGGTCCAGATACACACCGGCCGTACGTCTCCCACGATCCAGATACACACTGGCCGTACGTCTCCCACGGTCCACATACACGCCGACCGTGGATCCTCCACGGTCCAGATACACACCGACGGTACGTCTCCCACGGTCCAGATACACACCGACCGTACGTCTCCAGCGGTCCAGATACACACCGACCGTACGTCTCCCACGGTCCAGATACACACCGACCGTGGGTCCGCCACGGTCCAGATACACACCGACCGTACGTCTCCCACGGTCCAGATACACACCGACCGTACGTCTCCCACGGTCCAGATACACACCGACCGTACGTCTCCAGCGGTCCAGATACACACCGACGGTACGTCTCCCACGATCCAGATACACACCGACCGTACGTCCGCCACGGTCCAGATACACACCGACCGTACGTCTCCCACGGTCCAGATACACCCGACGGTACGTCTCCCACGGTCCAGATACACACCGACCGTACGTCTCCAGCGGTCCAGATACACACCGACGGTACGTCTCCCACGATCCAGATACACACCGACCGTACGTCCGCCACGGTCCAGATACACACCGACCGTACGTCTCCCACGGTCCAGATACACCCGACGGTACGTCTCCCACGGTCCAGATACACACCGACCGTACGTCCGCCACGGTCCAGATACACACCGACCGTACGTCCGCCACGGTCCAGATACACACCGACCGTACGTCTCTTACGGTCCAGATACACACCGACCGTACGTCTCCCACGGTCCAGATACACCCGACGGTACGTCTCCCACGGTCCAGATACACACCGACCGTACGTCACGGTCCAGATACACACCGACCGTACGTCTCCCACAGTCCAGATACACACCGACCGTACGTCTCCCACGGTCCAGATACACACCGACCGTGGGTCCGCTACGGTCCAGATACACACCGACCGTACGTCTCCCACGGTCCAGATACACACCGACCGTACGTCTCCCACGGTCCAGATACACACCGACCGTACGTCTCCCACGGTCCAGATACACACCGACCGTACGTCTCCAGCGGTAGGAGAAGGCTCGGTGCAGCGGACCACGCGCTGCTGTCTGGTTTTGTCACCATTGTGCTCGGCCGGGGGAGGGCTGGTGCATCAAGAACAGAACCACACTGCGTGGGAACCAAGCCCGCCGCTGACCAGAACCACAGAACCAGGCCCGCCGCTGGCCAGAACCACAGAACCAGGCCCGCCGCTGGCCAGAACCACAGAACCAGGCCCGCCGCTGGCCAGAACCACAGAACCAGGCCCGCTGCTGGCCAAAACCACAGAACCAGGCCGGCCGCTGGCCAGAACCACAGAACCAGGCGCCCTGGCCAGAACACAGAACCACCGCCGGCAACACACAACCTCGCCGACCAATCCGACAACGAATCTGGGCCGTCCACGGGCATGGGGAATTTCATTTACGTCAGCAGGCAGCACGGTATCTGGGCTGGAAATGCGCCAACACGCAGGATGGCCGAGAACAAGGAACGTTGGTCGCCCACAGAGGAAAATCAGGACATTGAAAGTTCCCCAAGGAATAGCAATATATACTCGCAAAAAGAGTGACCTGGATTGACAGGGGACGAGTGACCTTGACCGACATGTAACGAGCAGCATGGACCGGCAGGAGATGAGTGACCTTGACCGACATGTGGCAAGCAGCATGTATCGGCAGGTAACGAGTGACCTGGATCGGCAGGTGACGGGTGACCTGGATCGGCAGGTGACGAGTGACCTGGATCGGCAGGTGACGAGTGACCTGGATCGGCATGAGATGAGTGACCTGGATCGGCATGAGATGAGTGACCTGGACCGGCATGAGATGAGTGATCTGGACCGGCAGGTGACGAGTGACCTGGATCGGCAGGTGATGAGTGATCTGCACCGGCAGGTGACGAGTGACCTGGATCGGCAGGTGATGAGTGATCTGGACCGGCAGGTGACGAGTGACCTGGACCGGCAGGAGATGAGTGATCTGGACCGGCAGGAGATGAGTGATCTGGATCGGCAGGTGACGAGTGACCTGGATCGGCATGAGATGAGTGATCTGGACCGGCATGAGATGAGTGATCTGGACCGGCAGGAGATGAGTGGCTTAGCTCAGTGTCTGGAGATCTGAACTGCATGTGCTAGCGGAATAGAATTTCGGAGATGAGGCGATCTCGTGACAGATAACCATGCTCATTGACTTAAGGAGAGGGACATGCACGACATTATATTAAATCAATTGTAGGGCGCAGGAGATCGTACGAGGCATCTGAGCCTTTGAGAGAAGCCTCACCATGTCTCAAATCAAGAAGACTTTGTGGCAAAAGAAATCAACCATCGGAAAATGGCGGACCACTTAAGAGTGTATCCACGTCACTCCTAGGGGATAGGAGGCTGTTCCCTACCGGGAGGGACACGACTCAAGGGTTATCAAGCTGTAAATCAGTGGTTATTCCGTCTATTTGAGATGGGGAGGGCGAGTGGAGGCCATCCGCACACTAAATGTTGCGAAATCACCCTGCAGTTGTTCCTCTGAGATAGTCATCAGCTGTACAATAGGTGATGTCATACTTGAGTCAAGGGTAGCGTAGGGCTTCCCTTGGGATGACAACAGCGTACCAATATGTATAGCTGCACGAACATATGCATTGATGCACTGCACCTATTGCATAGTGCAGGCTTGTGATTCACCAAATACCTTAATCAGGAGAGCACCAGCATTGTCGTACAGTAGTTGTTTTCTGTAAAAATTTAAGCTCATTGTGCCACATACACTCCTACACTCCTACACATCGTGTCGTATGCACTCATCAGTCAGATATTGCTATATAAGTGCGTTACTTCCACACCGTCTGCACTTAAATTTCGATCGTAAAATGCATATGTCTGATATGACATCATGCTTTTCGATGAACGAGTTAATGATGAAACAAATTATTGAAGATCGGCGGACCCACATCAAGGTGAAGTTCATTCGTTGAGCATGTTTCTGATGCACGCCTGGACCCATCCAATACAAACGCTTCTTCGCAATACCTCTTTGTGAGGTCAGTTATTCAAATTCAACTTTCAAAATGCTACTGTTACAATGCTTGACATCAGCTTCAGTCATCAAATTCCACTTTCAAAATGTAACTGTTACAATGCTGGACATCAGCTTCTGTCATATTACATCAGGTGTATCAAGCAGTTGCTAGGCCCTAGCGTCGACGTAAAGGTGGGCGGCGCTGGGGTGTTGAGAAATTCACGAAACTGCGCAGAAGCGAACCGAAATCTCAGGAAACGCTTTAAAGCGGGAAGCTCCATTTGACCAGGAATCGAAATTTATCGAAAATTTCGTCAGATTTAGTATTCTATTAGCGACATTTACGGCAGCCGATGCAGGTGGACTTTTGTCAAGTGTCCACACGCTGATAAATCACCGGTGGCAGTTATTGCGGTCTTTGCAGATAAGCCACTCGAATGGCCCGCCGAGTGCGTCACACTGACCGCCACCTCCAGATGCACTCTGTACCCCCAGATGCACTCTGTACCCCCATATGCACTCTGTACCTCTAGATGTACCCCATACCCCTAGATGTACTCTGTACCCCAGATGTACTCTGTACCCCCAGATGTACTATGTACCCCAGATGTACCCTGTACCCCAGATGTAACCTGTACTTCCATATGTACTCTCTACCTCCAGATGTCCTATGTACCTCCATATGTAATCTGTACCCCAGACACACTCTCTACCTCCAGATGTACCCTGTATCTCCAAATGTACTTTTTACCTCCAGATGCCTGTCCTGAGAGGCGGTGGGGCAACTCTGGCTGTCCCGGGAGGTGGTGAAGCGACTCTGGCTGTCCCGGGAGGCGGTAGGGTAACTCTGGTTGTCCTGGAAGGTGATGGGCTTACTCTGGCCGTCAATGTAAAATAATTGACCATGTGGCCTGGAAATTCACAGTTAATGGAATTGTTATATTTCATTCTTGCCTTAGGTTTTTACCATTTTGCCACATGTGTGGGCAGTCATTATACACACGACTGCTAAATAATGTAAAATGCATGCGACTGAAGTGAAAGGCATTCCACGTTTTTAATCCTTAAGTGACGATCCTTTATTTTCTTCCAATCTTCCACTATTCCCAAGCAACTTCTTTCTTCATCTGCACAGTTAATGGTGAAATAATTTTAGGACACTGCTGGCCGTCCTACGAGGTATCGGGACGACTCTGGCTGTCTCGGGGGGTCGTGGGACGAATTTGTCTGTCCCATTTGTCTGTTGGACGGCTGCAGGACAGGACAGCAGTGTGGCTGTTCTGACAGGTCGTGGCACGGCCCAGCTGGACTGTCGTGTTGCGGTGGCGAGCCCGTTACACGCAGCTGGGCCGCCGCCTTCACCTGCAAACACGGCCGGTCGGCGGCATTGCTGACGCTGTCCCCCGGCTGCCAGTTAGCGGCGCCGTCGCTGGTCCATTGCGTCAGCACCTCGCACTCGCCGGATACAGTTACTGTCGACCCAGCTGCCGGCACCACTGCCGCTGACCTGGTCACAGGCACTGGGTTGCCTGACCAGGTCCGCGGACCTCAGTTACCTGACCTACCAGAGCCACCTGACCTGTTCCCTAGTGCTGAGTCGCCTGACTTGATCCTAGGTCCCGGGTCAGCTGCCTTGTTTCCTAGTGCTGAGTCACCTGGCTTGGTCCCTAGTGCTGAGTCGCCTGTCTTGGACCTGGAAAAGCCCTGACTACGAGTTTTCTGACAAAATGTGCATCTTTGAGTCAGCTCACTACTCAGGGTTTGTGTACATATTGCTTACGTGTCGTATACGTTTTGTGTGTGTGCCGTTATGTGTTGTGTACGTGTTGTGTACGTGTTGTGTACGTGTTGTGTACGTGTTGTGTACGTGTTGTATACGTGTTGTGTACGTACGTGTGGTGTGTTGAGCTTCACCCGCCGCACCGCCTACATCGCCTGACGAAAGGTCGGTAAATCCCCACGTCGCTCTGCGTGTCACAAAAACCGACGAAAACGGCGGCCGACCGACCGCCAGGTATATTGGCACTGTGCCCCGGTAATCCCGTCCCACAGTAGTTCGGCGTGACGTCAGCAGACGCCGTGCGACGTCGTGAGGGGGGGGGTAGGAGGGGGGGGAGGGCATGGTGACGCAGGCCATATGCGCTACCAGTGTTCTCTGGGACACAGCACTACACCGAAATGCCAACACTACCAACACGAAACCTCACGTCCTGCAGCAACATTATGCACCTCTGCGGGTGCCGGAACGATGCGGATTATCGAGCCGTTCCTGCGAATGTATACGCTTCATAGCGACAGCCGATCCACCTTCTCTCTGGGAAGCCACGCAGTCGTCCGATTCTCACCCGGGACAGCCGCAGTCGTGTCAAGTGCTTAGGTGCCTTGTGATACAGAACAGGGTCCATATCATCCAAGGCCATGCTGCGTAGTGTGGCTGCACACATAATGGCGATATGAAAATAATGCACCAACGCAACTGACATACGCCATGCTGATGCGTTCAATACTCGTAATGAATCTTCACCCACCGGGCCATGAATCATTCAGGGCTTCATGAATCATCCAAGGCTTCGTGAATCATTCAAGACGTCATGAAAGTCAAGACTGTGAAAATCCGATGCAGGGTGGTCAGACTGATGACTTCAGACTCCTCTCAGGGACAGGCGTTGACAATTGATAGTCTTCGTTAGAGATGGTGGATACCCAACATTTGGGACCGAAGCCCCAAACCAACCAGTCGTTTGATGCGACCAATGGTCTCGGTCAGTCGTCTGCTGTTACCAATGGTCTCGGTCAGTCGTCTGATGTTACCAATGGTCTCGGTCAGTCGGCTGATGTTACCAATGGTCTCGGTCAGTCGTCTACTGTTACCAATGGTCTCGGTCAGTCATCTGATGTTACCAATGGTCTCGGTCAGTCGTCTGATGTTATCAATGGTCTCGGTCAGTCGTCTGCTGTTACCAATGGCTTCGGTCAGTAGTCTGATATTACCAATGGTCTCGGTCAGTCAGCTGATGTTACCAATGGTCTAGGTCAGTCGTCTGATGTTACCAATGGTCCCGGCTGAACCCGTTTGATATGATCTGAGTCCCCGCTAACCGACCGACATACCTTTGTGCATATAAGACGTGCCAATATATGTTTTTGTAATCGAACATAAGCTCTCTATAGCTATAGTTTGTGCGAATCATTAGCCTAGTTTATCAACAAGCAGCTGTTTTGAACCGATTTGCAGGTGAAATGTCTTTATACTTTATGTCTTTTCCGTCGAACTGCTAAATGCGTATCAGACAAGATTTGCATTTTGAATAAAATTGCAACATATTTCCGATCATCACTTGCATCAGACGAGGAGACGTGGCAGAAGGTGGCACGTGTCTCAGATGGGGAGCGACAGAAAGTGGCACGTGTCTCAGATGGGGAGCGACAGAAGGTGGCACGTGTCTCAGAGGGGGAGCGACAGAAGGTGGCACGTGTCTCAGAGGGGGAGCGACAGAAAGTGGCATGCATGTCAGACGAGGGGCAATGCTAGAAAGCGGTACGTCTGTTAAGAGAGGAAGAAGGTGGCTCGTGTGCCATCCAGTGAACTGTGGAAGAAGGTGGAACGAGTGCCAGATTGTGAGACGTGTCTCACTTTGGCGGGGAAGGGCGTATAAGGTGACACGCGTGCTAAAGTTGAGGCCGATCTTGAAATACCTATTTCGAAATAGGCATTTCGATGCACAGACGCATTAATCCATCGAAATTCGGGTGAGATTACCAGAACTTGCATCCATTTTTACTGCTAACTGCTGAATTGTACGTCATTTTCAGAGCTGTTCGTTTCATGCATGACGACCAGTTCGTGAGGCACGTTGCTTTCACTGACTCTCCAAACAGCCTTTTGACAATGCAGTCATCGAACCAGGATAACCGACTTGCTTGCAACACTGTGCGAGTTGTGGAAGTTGCAGATAGAGTCGGTGAGACTGCCGTCTTCCGCTAGATTCCCAGTCATGTCGGGTCGGACGTAAATGAAGCGGCTGACGTGGCCGTGAAAACCGCTATCAACATAGGTCACGTCGCTTCTTTAGCACTTCCCACAAGGGACCTATGTCCGTCTGTGTCATCGTTTATGCCATCAGAATGGCAACGAGTCTAGTTAGTTATTAGGGCTTTAGGGCGCATCGACTACATTGGTCATGTAGCGCCCATCGACGCCAACGAGTCTGAAACTCTGAGTGTAGTACTAGGCGTCCTGAAGCCGTCACTAGGACTACGGTGAATCTCTCGTAAGATCTGACGATGAGAGGAAGTTGCGCTCTGTCGTCTGAGTATAGCACATACCCCAGTCAACATAGTCACATTCTGACTGAAGGAGACCGAACATTATGCTCACGTCGCTGGCCTACTTTCTGTGCGCCATCTCCTGGTAGCGTGTTCACCACTGGAATGCTTGAGCCGACAGTATTTTCGAAGAGCGAATACAGACTGATTGCGTATGCTACTGAGCGTCGACCTGGAGGTCGTGGCTTGCGGAGTTTGGACGTACCGACGTAAGTACGCCGTACGGGGGTCGAGGTGTCGGTACTTAGCATTCTTCGACCGAGCAGGCGGTGATTTGATACATCCTCCTCCTCGGTAATCAATATCTGACGAGATAGACATCACTTTAGCTTACCGGTAACCATGGTTACGGGCACAAAATGACCTTGTTGTCGTCGTGCTCGTAAACATCAATTAATCATCATCAGCAACATCGGACGGTGATAAGTGTGCCGTGTGTGTGGGGTGGGGGGGGGTGAGAGTGGCAGAAGGTAGCATGTGTCTGACGATAGCATTTGTGTCACACAGTGTGGGGCTTTGACAATATGTAGCACGTATGTCTGACGATGGCATATGTGTCACACGGCTTGTTGTTTATTGGGTGGTTCACGACGCACTTTCTGCACATTCACGGCTGATGGCGCCGCCCAGACTGCTTCGCCGGTGGGCCGCGGGATTGGGAAATGTCCGGAGCGGCGCGAGTGTCGAACCCGGGACCTTTGGTCCCAAGAGCCCAACACCTTAACCACTCGGCCACCCCGCCCCTGTGTCACGCGGCGTGGGGCTTTGAAAGAAGGTAGCAGTTGTGTCTGACGATAGCATGTGTGTCACACGTCTTGAAGAGGGGGGGGGGGCTGTGGTGGAGGTAGCGTATGTCTGACGAGGGTTTTGACAGACCATGAACATTCAGGTGTGACATCACATATGTCCACGGCAGCTTGCCTGGGATGATTAAAGACGCATTTGGTTGATGCTGCATCGTTAATTATCACAACTAAATACTGAGAGCAAATAACTTATCTATCTTCACATGTTGTCTGACCACATATGCTTATTTGAAGCATGAATAATTATATTTTTGCATTCTGCAATATTGTGGGGAGGGGAGGAGCAGTGCGGGTAAAAGGGTTGAACCTCACCATAGCTTGCATGACAGCTTGTCGCTTCAGAAAAGCTTCCTGCATGAAGTCACTGCTTTACACGCTCTTGGATCTCAAACTGTCAAATCAGCCTTTCCAGGTGACGGCCATGCGCTTACTTCTGCTTGCATCTCCAACAGGTAAACTGGCCTTTTAAGGTGGCAGTCACTTGCCAACTTCTGTTTGCATATCCAGCAGTCAAATCGGCCCTTTCAGCTGGCAGCCATGTGCCAACTTCTGTTTGCATCTACAACAGTCCAATCAGCCTTTTCAGGTGACGGCTACGCGCCAACTTCTGCTTGCATCTCCAACAGACAAATGAGTTCTTTCAGCTGGCAGCCATTTATTAACCTGCGCTTGCGTTCACGTCAGGCCACACAGTCTGGCCGTCCCACTCCAACAACGGCGCACGAGCACCGGAGCCTGCCAAGCGGCTTTTCCGTTCGACCTCAACCACCACGTGTGCATACCGTGCACTACAGAATCCCCCTCTCGAACGACCACTCGACCGGGCTCTGCGCGACCTGGAGACCGTCTTAGTGTGCCGAGTGTGTGGCTGCGCGGCGACGGACTGCAGCCCGGTGTTGTCGGAGAGCTCACCGAGCGTGTGCCGCGTCAGTTTGTGTTTGGAAAGAAAAACAGAAAAGTGGAACTCCCGGTCGCCAATGCGATCAGCTCGAGTGACTGTCACACTATGGCCGGTATTATCGTAGACTACGACACGCTGAATACTTAATGAACATATCACACAAAGCCGTGAAGTAGCGGCTGTCACCTCTCGTACACTATGTGGGATCCGGGAAGCCGGTCGACAAATTGCTCGCCTACAGCAGGCCCACTGCCCATCGCCCGCCGTCGGGGTCGCATTGGTCGCTTCACACGAACACACGGAACACATTGTCGTATGTGCACACATTGTGTGTCGTGTGCTGACGGTACGTCAGGATTAGCAGCCGCCCGGAGTGAGCTGTGCGCCGAAATGACCCGAGAATGGATGGGCGCTGTATAACCACTGCAGTTGATGCGCCCTAAACCCCTAATAACTAACTAACCCGAGAACGGACTGTCGCGGCCGGGCCAGTTTCGCGCCAACTTCCTGCAGCTGGTCCGGCATTACTGTCTGACCCTCTCTAGCTGCCCGTAGCTCACCGGCGTTACTGTCTGACCCTCTCTAGCTGCCCGTAGCTCACCGGTATTACCGTCTGACCCTCTCTAGCTGCCCGTAGCTCACCGGCATTACCGTCTGACCCTCTCTAGCTGCCCGTAGCTCACCGGCACTACTGTCTGAGCCCCTATAGCTGCCCGTAGCTCACCGGCATTACTGTCTGAGCCCCTATGGCTGCCCGTAGCTGGCCGGCACTACCATCTGAGCCCCTATAGCTGCCCGCAGCTCACCGGCATTACTGTCTGACCCTCTCTAGCTGCCCGTGGCTGACCGACACTACCATCTGAGCCCCTATAGCTGCCCGTAGCTCACCGGCACTACTGTCTGAGCCCCTATAGCTGCCCGTGGCTGACAGACACTACCATCTGAGCCTCTTCTACCCTCAAAGCACTTCGACAAAAAGGTACCCGAAATCCTGGTAATTAACACATAGCTGGAAAAAGCACGTCTTACGAGCATTCTGAAGAAGTGTATCCAACATTTTCGTACATCAAGTTCAAAGGAGGTCTAACCATTGATGGCAACTTAACCTACTTATGTCGTTTCTAAGTCGTGACACTTACAACAAGAAAGGCCACAGCGTCAAGGAACACTTTGAGGAGTAGCACGGACGTTCCACTTCGCAGAAGCGTACTTCGATCTGTGACGGACCTTCCTGACGTTTCCCAGTCCCGCAATAACTGACCGGTTGACAATCTGAGCTCCCAGAAGGTTAGTTCCCCGTCGAGGGGACATTTGAAGGCTTCGGAAGGGCACCATGCCTTTTCAGTTCAGGGTATTATCGCCTGTCAGGTGGGAAATTGAAATGGAAAAGCTCGACATGCGGCTGCGTGATGGAAACGAACTAGACTTATTATTTACTCTTTGTCAGGGGCACCTTGATTTACCATCGGGACACCATGGTCTGCGAAGCTTTGATATTTATTCGGTGCTCCCATGAGGCGAAATACGAAACGGCGAAATACATGTGGTGCAGAACACGGAAAGGCTGCTATGGAAGAATTATTGATGCGCGATATTTTATTTTCCTGACGAGAATGTGCTGACAGTGGCATATCAGGTTTGCATGCACAAGACCACGGGACACTCTCGACACAATCCACAACATCGGTTCAAGGTGAACCACAGCGAATGTCGACCGCTAAAGCTATGCATGTACGCATAAGGTGATCTACGGCGAATAGAGACAGTTAAAGCTCTGCATAAACACACAAGGCGATTCACGATGAACGAGAGCCAAAGATCTCCATATACACACAGGGTGATTTGCGGCGAACAGCGACCGCTACAGCTCTGCATATACGCACAAGCAGTCCAGAAAATAAATGCTTTGTATCGCCACATTGTACACAGCTTTGTGAGCATGTGTTGGAAAAAAACATGGCAGCATCCACAATTAAGCTCAAGATCGCGCGGATCATCCATTGTGTGTGGCTGAAGTAGCATCAGGCAAGTGCATTTAGAAGCGCAGTGGATGTTCAAACACTTAAAATAAGCGTAACTTACCTGCAAGGTACAGATGCAATATTGCTCACATGCACTATATCTACACTTCCAAGAAGCTAGGGTCTGTAGGCGCGATGTCAGTTTCGCACGCATGACCCCCAAAGCTGTTCATGACTGGCTCAGGTCGTTCATAACCATGCTGGCAGCGTGAAAAGCTCCGAAATGGTGACCACCAGCATATCAGGCGCCGCCCACAAATACAGCAGACGTACGTCACTCACAGGTCTACAAATACTACTGGTGACGTCAATACACGGCGACGTACACTCAACAAGTGCTACATTCACCGCCAGCGCCGCTGAGTGCTCTCCGGGTCCGCTGTGATCAGCGGTGTCCCATCTGCGGACTCACACAGTGTGAGGACAGCAGACCCGGCAGCAGAGCCTCCTCCCCGTCACCTCTCACCCATCCCCAACCACGGCCACAGAGCGACAGCAGACACTGGTGCATAGTTTACGCCTGTCGTGACTCGGAGAAGGGCTCGTGTCAGACCCCACTCGTGGAAGTCGAGCACGCCTGCCTCACGTTTAGCCATCGGACGCGTAGTACGTATCTAGTGTTTATTGGATTTAAGCTCCACCCAAGGAGCTTAAATCCGCGGATCGAAGCTCCACCCAAGGAGCCTCGATCCGCGCGTGACGAAACGTTATGACTTCACACCCACGACTGTGAATGTCTGGCGTATGTCGGTCCACCAGCACTGCTCTGGGTCGGGCTGCCTTGTCCCGATTCAGACTGCACCGGATCCGCCGTTTCCCTGGCTGACGTCAAACGGGAGTCGGAGTAACATCACGGCATCTCAACAACAGAATCCCGACCTTCGCTCCGAGCTCTCACCCCCAGCCGGCGTTACCAGCTGGGCTACAGCTCCGAGCTCTCACCCCCAGCCGGCGTTACCAGCTGGGCTACTGCTCCGAGCTCTCACCCCCAGCCGGCGTTACCAGCTGGGCTACTGCTCCGAGCTCTCGCCCCCAGCCGGCGTTACGAGCCGGGCTACTGCTCCGAGCTCTCGCCCCCAGCCGGCGTTACGAGCCGGGCTACTGCTCCGAGCTCTCACTCCCAGCCTGCGTTACGAGCCGGGCTACAGCTCCGAGCTCTCACCCCCAGCCGGCGCTACGAGCTGGCCTACTGCTCGGAGCTCTCACTCCCAGCCTGCGTTACCAGCTGGGCTACTGCTCCGAGCTCTCACCCCCAGCCGGCGCTACGAGCTGGCCTACTGCTCGGAGCTCTCACCCCAGCCGGCGTTACCAGCTGGGCTACTGCTCGAGCTCTACCCCCGACCACCCCAGCCGGCGTTACAGCCGGGCTACTGCTCCGAGCTCTACCCCCAGCCGGCGTTACCAGCTGGCCTACTGCTGAGCTCTCACCCCCAGCCGGCGTTACGAGCCGGGCTACTGCTCCGAGCTCTCACCCCCAGCCGGCGCTACGAGCTGGCCTACTGCTCGGAGCTCTCACCCCCAGCCGGCGTTACCAGCTGGGCTACTGCTCCGAGCTCTCACCCCCAGCCGGCGCTACGAGCTGGCCTACTGCTCGGAGCTCTCACCCCCAGCCGGCGTTACCAGCTGGGCTACAGCTCCGAGCTCTCACCCCCAGCCGGCGCTACGAGCTGGGCTACTGCTCGGAGCTCCTTCACGTCTTGCTCTCGCGCGCCTTGTCAAACACGGGCGGCAGCTGTTGTAGCGCGAGGCTGGACACGCGGCCGCTGGACCCGTCAGACTTGTAGGTCTGCGAGGACGGACCGGCGTCGCCTGACTTGACCCGAGCTGCAATGGAGCCGAGCGACTAGCAGTTACACACCGGCTGCACAGGTGATAGAGCCAGGTAGTTTGTAGTTACCCACTGATCACACGGGTAACGGAACCAGGTGACTCGTGGTTACACACCGATCACATTGATAATCTTGGTTAGTCGGGCTTAGGGGCGCACCGACTGCTTCGGTCAAACAGCGATCATATGGATAATCAGGAGACACGCGCATGAAGAGTGGCCATGTGAAAGACAGGGACACGTATGGCAACACAATGGCCGGTGTTGCAGGGAGGCTCACATTGCATCAAGAGACTTGTCAAACGAGTGTGAATATTACTATGCGCTGCTATGTGAGTCTGACGTTACGCCGCTATTCGGAAGGGGAGTCCGGATTGCGCAAATAGTGGCTTCAGTTTTGGCACATGTGCCAGCCCTAAGTCAATGTCACAAATCAACTCCAGATCTAGTTCGTATCAAATATTAGACACGAACTAGATGTTAATACCAATTAGATATTTATCGCCAAAAGTCAAGTTCATATCTAATTTTAAATAGAAACTAGACGCTGAAACCAATCAGGCTATAGGTATATCATGTCTCTGTAATCTGATTGCAAACGGATAGAAACATGTGCCTGATGCGAACGTGGACTCCACGGCTCACACGGATAGGTACCGGAGCGGAACTGACTACCTCGATCTGCACTATGTTCTAGGGTGCCCCGTGGAAACTGCCGTGCACATATCAAGTTGAGGAATATACATGTACATCTCTGAACCCATGCAACAGTTGGGTATTTGCTAGCCGTCCTGACTTGCTCGGCGTCTTAAACTCACACGGTGTGGAGTTGACGGTGAAGAGCCGAGGACGTCGACAGCAGAGGACCGTCTTGTACGCTTGTCTGTACTGCTCACTCATGATGACGTAGATGATGGGGTTGATGCAGGAGGACAAGTACACCAGTATGTAGCCCAGGATGTGCAGTCCTGTAAGAGAGAGCAGTCGATGTTATACAGTTTGTCGACAGTCATGTAGATGACAGTCCGGCGTGCCCGGGTTATCTCATATACGTGCCAAATATATATATATATATATATATATATATATATATATATATATATATATATATATATATATATATATATATATATATATATATATATATATATATATATATATATATATATATATATATATATATATATATATATATATATATATATATATATATATATATATATATACTGGCTAATAGCGCCGGCTATATCAGGTGTAGTCATATTCTGGTGATGATGCCAGATCTTATCTGCCATCGAAATTAAATAGTGAGACCATACTGACGTAGTAGATCACTCTAGCTTTCGTGTTTTGTCCTCTTGAATTTTGTGTCTGGCCTTCCACGTTCTTTTCTGCCGGCCACAATAACTTTGCTACGTAATGTAATGTGACCAGTATCCCATTCAAAACCTCTACATGGATCTGCCGATGTCGGATTAATATTCCATAGTTGTCAGTATCCAACGCAGACTTTCTCATTTCATCTAATTTCCCTCGAGTGTACGCAGTGATTTCTGGAAAGCTTCCTACTGTTGAAGATGTCCCGAATGATTCGACTAACTGTGATGGAAAGTTCAATCGCCCGGACTGGGGTCCATGAGGCGAGCTTCGGCTAGAAAGTGTAGGTTCAGTGCCTTCCTCTTGTATCTGCACGTGCAACACATGCCGCAGGCCTGACGTCTGGGTGTGTATTGGCGATCAACGTGACCCAGTCGCATTAGTCTGACGTCTGGGAGCATCTTGGCGATCAACGTGACCCAGTCGCATTAGTGTGGGCGGCGCCATTAGCCGTGAATGTGCATAAAGTGTGTCGTGAACCAACCAATAAACAAACAAACAAACAGTCGCATTAGTCTGACGTCTGGGGGTGTATTGGCGATCAACGTGACCCAGTCGCATTAGTCTGACGTCTGGGAGCGTCTTGGCCATCAACATGACCCGGTCGCATTAGTCTGATGTCTGGGAATGTCTTGGCGATCAACGTGACTCAGTCGCATTAGTCTGATGTCTGGGAATGTCTTGGCGATCAACGTGACTCAGTCGCATTAGTCTGATGTCTGGGAATGTCTTGGCGATCAACGTGACTCAGTCGCATTAGTCTGATGTCTGGGAATGTCTTGGCGATCAACGTGACTCAGTCGCATTAGTCTGATGTCTGGGAATGTCTTGGCGATCAACGTGACTCGGTGACATTGGCCTGACGTCTGGGAGTGGCTTGGCGATCTGCAACCTGCCTAAGCCCGCGCCGTCTTGGGATGGGGTGTCCGTTATCTGCCCCCTAAGGTTTTCCACGGATTGTGAAAGAACGGCGCGAGGCAATGCGCCGACATTTAGGAACCCTTTTCCACATCAGTTTGGCATGTTGTGTCAATATTTTGAAGTCAGGTCCTGTAGGATCAACGAGATAGTCAAGGTCAAGTGAGGTCACCTCGAAGAAGTTCAACCAGTCGTCACGCTTTCACGGATAAATATATTTTAATGAAGCTTTTAGCGTTTGCTCATCTTTACCGACGCAACAAAACGCATCAGAGGAAATTGCTTATTTTCCCGTTTTTGATTATTAGTTATTCATATTCGCCCATTAGAGTTAAAATCCAAGGTTATGGGTAAAGCAAGCATTTTTCTTCGAGTAAGTTGACATCGACCAACGCTTTTCAGTCAGTAAAGGGAAAACAAGAAAATCTTGAAAACTGAAAATTGTGAAATTTCCAAAAATTAATTGTACTTTTTGTTGAGCCAAAATTGCATGGCCATGGTCGATTTGCTTTCCATTTCTGATTCCAAATAATTTTTTCCTTCAAATCTCACTCAAAATGAACGCCCCAGAGCCGAAAACATGATGCAAGTCGTGAAAACCTAGGCCCCCTAGTGATGTCGCTTTTGTGGAAAATATATCTGGTGGCGTCCAGCCCTATCCGTCGAGCTCTTTCCGATGACACCTCTTTCGTTTTCGTACGACGCTTAGTTTGGAGATTAGAGGGGTGTCCCTATCAAACCCCCCCCCCCCCCGAGACGGGGTGTGAGGATATGACTGGAAAGACGGGGAATGTTAGCATCTCGTCTATCACCTTTCTTTGGCACGGTACTGTAGCCAGCCGGCGGCACACGTCGTCCGATCCGTGCTATTTTATCATTGTTGGATTATCGGCTGCTA
The DNA here is from genome assembly GCA_034440575.1 of Imbricaverruca yamaguchii. Classification (NCBI taxonomy): domain Eukaryota; kingdom Metazoa; phylum Arthropoda; class Thecostraca; family Neoverrucidae; genus Imbricaverruca; species Imbricaverruca yamaguchii. The sequence continues at coordinate 1,274,072 of JAOTOL010001609.1, read as the reverse complement.
TAATTTGCACCCGCCGCTGACCGTTGAGCGGACAGAGAGGGAGTGGGGCCATTGGCGTATGTAAGGAAGTTGTCGGACCCATAGCATCGTGAACCGTAACTGTACGCCATTTCTCTGCATCCAACCCATTGTGTTTGTCAAAACAGCACAATAAATAGTCGATATAAACATGTATAATTGGATGTCTTGAGAAGTTGCTGGATTCACTGCTATTGGGAGAGTGGGGTGAGTAGGTGCACATGAAAGGCGAAGACGTGATGAAAATATACGGAAAATGAGGAATTTTCCCATGATTTATTAACCGTAATGAATAAAATTAAAAAGTATTTCATAGCTGACAACACTTTTTATGCACGTTTCAAAGATACATCTTTGGCAGATTGTCGGTAGTGCAAATTTTACCAGATTCAAATCCTTGGTTAAGCAAGCTCGTTTTCCCGGTCATACCTAATAAGCTCTATGTCATTCCTATCAACTCCCAAAATAAAATAGATATGAATCACCATGATACACATAAATATTTAAATATGTATAAATATATATATATATATAAGCATACATACATATATGGACATATATACATATCAGTATATATGACCATATATGTATTTATATATACATATAAGTATATATGTCCATATATATGCATATATACATATAAGTCCATATATATGGAGTTTGCCGCCAGCTGTCAAGGTGGGAGGACGTGCACCAGAGCTCCAGGTTTCCAGATAAGTCGCTGCAGAACAGGGCAGTACACCAGTCTAAGCTGTGGATAGGTGTTTAGCAATTACTTCTGTTATTATATTTCATTAGTTTTTATCTTATGAGCATTTTCGTAGCACGCAAACTATACTATATTAACGTAGCGACGCCGCAGGGCGCCATCTTGTGTGCGCCAAAGGGAGGCCTCGTGGCTTTCGGCGTGTTCTCGACGCTTCGATTTCTGTAGTAGGAGATATTACAAGTGTGTAGATTTGATAAATACATTAGACAACATTCATTCTATCCTAACATACTTTATTTATTTTTTTGGTGTGCATAGTGTGCTTGGTGTTGAAGTTTAAGATAGTTTAATTAGTAGTAAGTTGGGGGTATTCATAAGTGCTGTTGGTTGGACTGTTCATTTTTCTGTCTAGCCATAAGTGATATCAAAAGGGATATTTATATAGTTGTCTACTTGTGTGGAGGACAATTAGATTAGACATCTTGTTTATTTATTTCATTAAAAAAAACAATAAAAAAAACAATTGTTTAATAGTTTCTGCTTTTCTTGAGGCACTCAGAACTGACAGTATAGGAGGTAGCGATTTATAGTGAATGATAGTTAGCTTTTTTGTCGGTTGTTTAGCGAGTTAATTTGAATCTAAATCTAGGCATAAGCTGCAGCGTTTAGGATGGTTTCGACCAGGATGCAGGCACTAGAGGAAGAAATTAGGACCCTTGAGGCAGAGGTTTCCAACCTCAAGGCTGCCCTTGTTGCACAGGGTAGGCAAGATAAAGCAACAAGGGGTCACTCCGTAGCAGGGACATCATATGCCCAGGTGGTCGCAGGCCACCAGGTAGCTGAGGTTTCCCCTACTGTGGAGGTGGCTGGGATCTCTCAAGAGGGGAGTGTTAATAGTGTTAATAGTGAACAGAGGAGGGGTAGTTCTGGTAGGTCACAGGAGGGGAAGTGGCATGAGGTCAGGGGGTGGAGGATTTGGAGACGCGAACCTAAGGAAAGGGTCAGTGAGTGGCAGGTGGCAGGTGGTAGGAGCGGGAGGAAGTCTAGCCGACCGGCCCAGCGGGCAGGCATAGTAACAACAAATATGTTCCAGGCATTGGATGACTGCCCCCAGGATAGCAGTAGTAAGGAGTCAGTGCTGGTCATAGGATACTCTCGTGTGCGTCATTTAGAGCGGGTATTTTGTAAAGGTAGGAGGGACAGGAGGTGCATCACCAGGCCTGGTGCCAAGGTGAAGGACCTGGTACCTGCGCTGGCACAGGTCACCAGTGATCACCAGTTTAACACAGTCATGGTGCATGTAGGGGTAAATAACATAGGTCAGACTAGGAGTGAGGAGCTTCTGCGGGAGTACAGGGCCCTTCTGGCCACCCTCAAGGGTACCAATAGAGTCATTGTAACAGCAATTTTCCCTAGGGCTAGAGCCTCCCCTGAGTGGAGCTCTAGGGCACTGGCAGCTAACGCCAGGGTAGGAAAGCTCTGCCATGAGCTAGGTTTTACATTTGTAGACGAGTGGAGCAGGTTTTATGCATCGTGGGACCTCTATCAGAGGGATGGCCTGCACTTTTCTGAGAAGGGGGTCCATGTGTTAGGCAAAGTATACGAGCATGTCCTTCAGGGAAACTAGGAAATGGGGTGAGGAGGGATGAAATTGCATTGCCAACTCAGGAATATTCCAATAGTGTCAGCCAAGGCAATAGAACCTCAAAGTCTGCAAATAGGGACAGCAGCAACTCAAGGGGACAGAGTTATATTTCATCTAGTGATAAAATAACTCAATATGAAAAAGCCAAAGGTGGTTATGGAGCATTTGTTAAGTGTATGATGTTTAATGCTCAGAGTATCCGTTCGAAATTTGATGAGTTCAAGTGTTATGTTGCTGAGGAGGAACCTGATTTTGTTTGCATTACGGAGGCATGGGTCAGTGAAGGGTATTTTGGAGATAACTTACAGGACTATGAGATCCAGGGATACAATATGTTTTCGTGCAATAGGGGTCCAGCAATGAAAGGGGGTGGTGTAATGCTCTATATGAATAGCTTATTCAGTTCTCAAAAAGTAGCAGGTGGGGATAAAAATGTGTCTGTGGAGTCCATTTGGCTTGATGTCACTGTGGGAAAAGGCAACAGCAATACTCTTAGGATAGGAGCTTTCTACCGATCAGGAACCCTGCCACATTCTCAGCAACTGGAGCTTGACAAGGTGATTTGTGAGGAAATCAGTAGAAACTTTAAGAGGAAGTGCCTTATTCTCGGTGACTTTAATCTAAAAGGTTATGAAAATGCTGGTGTTGGCTCCCCATCATGCAAAATGTTTAGGAAATGCCTTGAAGAGGACCTGTTCTTACACCAGTTTGTATCGGAACCTACCAGGCATGGTTCATTCTTGGACCTTGTATTCTCGGATTTAAGTGACTTGGTTCAAGACTTGACTGTAGGCGAAACTCTGGGAAAAAAGTGACCATAACATAGTTAGATTCAAGGCACATGTAGGGGAAATTATCAAAGATAATTTGGTAAAGGTTCCAAATTTCAACAGAGCAGACTTTAACGGCATGAGAGCGGCTTTAAGTGCCATCAGATGGGAAGAATAATTATCCAATTTATATGCCTGTGAAATGTGGGAAAAGTTCAAATCTTACTTAAAGGAAACTCAGATTAGACATGTCCCCCAAAAGCAAAGACGCAAAATAAGGGTAGGAAAGCCAGCATGGGTTACACCAGACGTGACAAAAGCAATTAAGGCTAAGAAAACTGCATTTAGAGTTTTTTAAAGAAGCCTCAAATGTCGTTAATCTAAAGGCGTATCGAAAAGCTAGAGACACTGTGAAGCAAAAAACCAGAGCAGCAAAGCGAGCAAAGGAACTGGATTTAGCTAGAAACTGTAATGGGGACAGTAAAAAGTTCTTTAGTTTCTACAAGCTGAGTAAAGTTTCTAGCACAATTGGTCCACTGGAAGTAAACGGGACTACATTGAGTGAGGATAGTGAGATGGTTGAGGAGCTGAGCAAGCAGTTCAAATCAGTGTTTACATTGGAAGATATGACCAATCTGCCGACCGTACACCATAGTTCAGTTACATGGGATCTGACAAATGATGTTGATTTCATTGATAGTGATGTTGTTTACAATCATATCAGGAAAATAAAGCCAAATAAGGCAGCAGGACCTGCTGATATTTATGCTAGGGTGTTGCGGGAAACTGAAAAGGAACTGGCATTTCCACCTAGTATAATATTTTGTAGATCAGTTTCATATAATGAAATTCCAACCGATTGGAAAAGGGCAAATGTAGTTCCTATTTTCAAGAAAGGAGAAAGAGGGAAAGTTGAAAACTATAGGCCAATAAGTCTCACATCCCTAGTCTGCAAGGTACTCGAATCAATTATCAAGGATAGAATAGTTAGTTATCTGGAAGGTAGCAGATTGATTCAAGATACTCAACATGGGTTTAGAAAAGGACGATCGTGTCTCACAAACCTCTTGGACTTTTTGAACTTCGCCACAGAACAATTTGATCAGGGAAATCAGGTTGATGTAGCATATCTTGACTTTAGTAAGGCCTTTGACAAGGTACCCCATAAACGGTTAATGATACAGCTTCAGTCCCATGGTATTGCAGGTAGCATCTTAAAATGGATAGAGTTGTGGCTTTCAGATAGACAGCAAAGAGTGATGCTAAATGGTACAAAGTCATCATGGCAAAATGTTCTTAGTGGAGTCCCCCAGGGTCAGTACTAGGGCCATTACTGTTCATGATATTTGTAAATGACATTGAAAGTGGCCTAAGCAGTAAAGTTTTGAAATTTGCGGATGATTTGAAGGTCTTTAGGGCAATAACAGGTCAGGATGAGCATATCTCGCTGCAAAAAGACTTAGACGAACTTGTGAAGTGGTCCGAAGAATGGCAAATGAAATTTAACTTTGATAAGTGCAAAATCATGCATGTAGGTAAGCAGCATATGAAGGCTCCATACTTGATGGGTGGCCAAGTGCTATCGGTGACTCAACAGGAGAAGGATTTAGGTGTTATTCTAAACACAAAACTGGGGGCATCAGAACAGACCAAGGAAGCCAGGAAGAAGGCACTGAGAATGCTCGGGGCAATAAATAGGAATGTCTCATACAGAAGTGAGGAAGTGATCAGGAAGCTTTACTGTGCATACGTCAGGCCACATTTGGAATACTGCATCCAAGCTTGGTCTCCTAGCTATGAAACAGATTGTTGGCTTTTAGAGAGAGTACAAAAGAGGGCTACAAAAATGGTTAATGGCATAAGCAACCTGGCATATGAGGAAAGATTGAAGAAATTGAATATGTTTTCACTTAGATATAGAAGGCTGAGAGGAGATCTCATCGAGGTCTTTAAATTTGTCAATGGTCTGGAGAGGGGATACCTTGGGGAAATGTTTGAATTTAACAGAAATGATGCAATTAAAGGTCATACATTCAAAATTAAAATTAACCACAGCAGAACAAGGTTAAGGCAAACTTTCTTCACCAACAGGGTAGTGGAACACTGGAACCAGCTGCCAGAAAACATCGTCAGTAGCAGCACATTGAACATCTTTAAAAACAGCATAGACAATCATTATAAGAATAGAGGGCTTGCTTTTCAGTATTACAGGGAGGGCTGATTGACAGATTTGGTGGGCGACTGGTTCAGTGTACAGAGTGCAACCAAGAAGGGCCCTTGTGGCTCATAGTTGCACTAATCTTTTATGTCTTTATTTATGTCTAAGTATATATGCACATATATATGTACATATACATACATATACATATAAGTATATATGCTCATATACATATACATGCATATATGCACATATATATACATATATATCTATAATGTTGATTAACCCGTCCCGTCCCGGGGGATCTTGAACCACCCACCCCCCTCCCCCTCAGGTTTTTCGCGGATAGTGGACGAACGGCACATGGCAGGGGGCCCAAATTTGACATACCTGTTTCCACATCAATTCGACAAGCTGAATACAAAATTTTAGGTCAGGACATCTAGGGTCAACGAGTTAGTCAAGGTCATGTGAGGTCACCTCCAAAAAAGTTCAACCAGTCGTCACGCTTTAACGGATACAGATATTTTACTGAAACTTTTAGCGTTTGGTTATCTTTACGGATGCACCAAAATGTAGGAGTGAAATTTTTCTCTTTTTTTGTTTTTGACTACATATAAATTTTGCGTATTTGCCAAATTGCAGGTCAAATACAGGACTCTGGCTAAAGTAAGCACTTTTTTAGGGCAAGTTGACTTTCAAGAACGTTTCTCGGTCTGCTCTACCCATTGGAAAAAGAAAATTAAAGAAAACTTGAAAACTCGAAATTTTGAAATTTCACAATGAGAAAAAAAATGATAGCTCTGGTCGATTTCGCTGTCCATTTCCATTCTAAATAATTTTTTCCCATATATACACCAAAATGAACTCCACAGAGTCAAAAACAATGTAAATCGTAATAAGTCGTGAAAATCTAGCCCTCTGGTGACGTCACTTTTGGGGGAAAATTATTTTTAAGGGTGGACCCCACCCTACTCGTCGAGCGCTTTCCGACGACACCTCTTTCGTTTTCGTGCGATGCTTAGTTTGGATTTTAAATGGGGGTCTTCAACCGCCGCCCCTCCACCCCCTGAGACGGGGTGTGAGGATTTGACTGGAGAGACGGCGCGGGTTAAGCCTGGAGACCGGTGCACCAACTACCAGCCTACCTGGGTAATTGATGTGGCGATCCTTGAGCTTGACGAGAGTCACGGGTAGAAAACAGAACAGAAACGCCAAGAAGACCACCAGTGACATCTTGGTGATGCGCATCTCGTGTTTCCTCCTGCGCGCCTCCCGAGCCCGCTTCTGTTGGCTGGTCTCCTTGATACCGGCCTTCTCACAGTGACGCCTCATACGGCGGTCCGACCTGGACAGAAACAGCTTATTCAGGCCAGATGGGGTCAGGTCAGTCTATTTATTCTGCGGGAAAGGCAGAGCGACAAAGAGACAGAGTGTTAGAGAGACAGGGAGAAAGAGTGGCAGAGAGGCAGAGAGACACAGAGGCAGAGAGCAGCATATAGAGACACAAAGCATAAAATGATAGAACTATAAGGCTTCGCAAGAGCCACAGGCCCAACAGAGGTCCATCTGGGTTCAGCATCTAAAAGAATATGCTTGAACACGAGAACAAGAGACTGAAATTCCATACATAATATTCTTTCCTGAATTACACAGAAACTAAATAGGTTCCACATTTTGTTACCATACCCAATCCCTTCATCATCACATGACCGACGGACAGCTCTGAACCCGCTGCCAAGACACTTGTCACTAGGATAACTCACCACTTATAGGCACAATCTAGGACACGCACCGGCATGGATCTCACTACATGCACCATAATTATCATCTGTTCTGGAGAAGCCATCGGCACAATTGTGTTCCCATAGCCATTTTCATTGGCGTCGCCAGGCAGACTGCATTCCACTGATGAACCACCCTTCGACTAAACACTTGTTGGCGTTTAACAGTCCTGCACCTTGACTTGTATAATCTGAGCTGATGATGCCTGCGAGCTACCCTACATAGACGAGGGTCATTCAGATGGTATATAGGTCTCAGTCTGCCTGGGAGTGACAGTCTATATCTCCCTAGTGTGAATGATAATACTGGTTCTCAGATTCTGTAGATTCTCTCATTCGCTAGTTCTCAAATCTAAGAGCCGTTCTTCAACGTCGCCAGCTGTTGGTGCCCTTTGTATTGATCGTGCTGAATAGTTGAGGACACTGTGACAACTTGTGCAACAGTCTCAACAGTCCAACAGCCACACCAGCATTAACCAAAATGCGTGCCTCCAAATCGACTGGCACTCACGACTGGCAACGAAGGGCAACAGCCTAATCTAGACACAAAGTATCGCAGTGCCCACATCTTGCAACTGACTGCATTACTAGCCTCGACAATTCAACTCCTACTCCCACCTCTGTCTCCCGCCCACGTCCGCCCACGTCGACAGTCCCGGGACGGCCTCTCTGACCGGCAGACATGTTACCCGTGAGCGAGCGCCGGCCACCCCACATGGAAAATCAGTGTGTGTCGAGAGCGACTCCGACATCAGGCAGTGTCGCGGCCGTGTTTGTCGAGAGCGACTCCGACATCAGGCAGTGTCGCGGCCGTGTTTGTCGAGAGCGACTCCGACATCAGGCAGTGTCGCGGCCGTGTTTGTCGAGAGCGACTCCGACATCAGGCAGTGTCGCGGCCGTGTTTGTCGAGAGCGACTCCGACATCAGGCAGTGTCGCGGCCGTGTTTGTCGAGAGCGACTCCGACATCAGGCAGTGTCGCGGCCGTTTGTCGAGACGACCCCATCAGGCAGTGTCGCGGCTTTCGGGCACTCCGACATCAGGCAGTGTCGCGGCCGTGTTTGTCGAGAGCGACTCCGACATCAGGCAGTGTCGCGGCCGTGTGTGTCGAGAGCGACTCCGACATCAGGCAGTGTCGCGGCCGAACGCTATAGGTCGAAGACACAGCGGCGCGGCCAGCCGCGGCTGGTCGGGACGATTTCCCAGTCGCCCTCCTTCTCCACACTTGCATCAGCTGTGTGGAGTACCAGGCACCAGGGTACCAGTACCTGGTACCAGGGTACCAGGGTGATGCAGGTGCCAGCGGCAGTCTCGGCCGACCGAGCCGGGACGGAGCGTGCTGACGAAGTCGACATCTCGCGGTCGACCGGTTGGTTATTGGTTTTACGACACATCGACCGTTGTCATGCAGCGTCGCCAATCTCACACGCCCATTGGTCGCGGGCGAAGAGTAGCGACAGGTCAGACTCGAACCCATAACTTTTCGATTGTGAGACGAGCAACTTACCCCTAGACTACTCGTCCCCTCGCGGTCGACCGGCCCGTCGCGTCAACATTCAACGCGCCGGCTGGTGACGGCCGGATGCCTGGGATTCGCTTAGAGCTCGGATCCCAGGATACACGGGAGCCAAATGCATTTGAAAAGAGGGGTCAAAACTAACTTCATTGCAATATTAACATCATCCAAGCCTTGTATCATCTTCAGCATCACGTTCATATTACTTCCGAATATCGTATACCTGAGGGAGTGCATATCTAATACCATAATCCTCTCACCATACTCATACATTCCTTAGTGCACTGATAAGCCAAGTAGCTTTGCGCAATATCCCAATATCCCAAGTGGAGTCGCACATAAGCAAACCACTTTTCCATAACTTCTTTGCTGTTACATTCAACGATGCCAATAATGATTCCTAGCATTCTAATTGCCCTGTTCACAGCTAAGGTACTTTGGTTTCTCTGCTTCACGTGTAATTTGTCTTGCTCTTCAATGACATCCAGTGCAATACATCCCATTGCATATCCAGATGTCCTACCTCAGGACCCCAATATATCACCTCACCCATACCATCTAGTTGAAAGATATTTGCCATTTATGAGCCCACGTTCTTAGGTCCTCCAAGTCTAGCTGAATATTGCTAGATTCATTGCTATTGTCAGCCATTCCTAACAAAGTCATGTCATCAGCAAATTAAAACCGCTATTCCTCAACCCTACCTCCAAGTTGTTCACGAATATAATGAGACGTGAACCTAGAATATTGCCCTATGACGCACTAGAGCATCCCTCCATTCCGATTTACACCCATTTAATGCTACCCCTTCGCTTCACCATTCCTTAATCTAGCTGGTAACCTCACCATCACTTTCGTACTCCGGCTCATGAATCAGTCGCTTGGAACTTTCCAAACGCTTGGCTAAAGCTTAAGTGCACCACGTCTATTCTGCTTCTATTGTCAACTTTCCTAGTTACACACTTGTTGAGTATTCCTTCAAGGCTATGCCTATCACGACAAGCATGCACCCTTTCCGCGTTGTCAGTGATGCAGCGGGTAGCTCCAAGTAAACAGCAATCACGAGTTGCTTCTGGTGTAGCGGGTAGCCATCAATAAACAGTCGGCATGGGTTGTTCGTGCTGTGGCAGGTGCAGATATACTGTGCCACGGCGGGACAATACTTTGATTAGTGGGCACCGAATCCGGATGCAGACAGCGATCATGCTGATCATTAAAAGGCCGGCTGGGGAGTGAGCACAGCACATGCTCACATGACGATGACGCCGAAGATGCCGATGTAGCAGATGACGATGGCGACGCACGGGATGAGGAAGCCGACCCAGTACAGCGCCTGCTTGGCCGAGACCCCGTCCACCTCCACAATTGAGCAGGTCATCAGCTTCGGGTTGTAGCCGAACCGGCCTGCAACAAGAGCCTTCCATGTCATCGCCGACCGGTGATCATATCGCCACCAGGCACGTCACCCTCGGCCGGTGACCACATCGCACCAGGCACGTCACCCTCGGCCGGTGATCATATCGCCACCAGGCACGTCACCCTCGGCCGGTGACCACATCGCACCAGGCACGTCACCCTCGGCCGGTGACCATATCGCCACCAGGCACGTCACCCTCGACCGGTGATCATATCGCCACCAGGCACGTCACCCTCGGCCGGTGACCACATCGCCACCAGGCACGTCACCCTGGGCCGGTGACCATATCGCCACCAGGCACGTCACCCTCGGCCGGTGACCATATCGCCACCAGGCACGTCACCCTCGGCCGGTGACCATGTCGCCACCAGGCACGTCACCCTCGGCCGGTGATCATGTCGCCACCAGGCACGTCACCCTCGGCCGGTGATCATATCGCCACCAGGCATGTCACCCTCGACCGGTGATCATATCGCCACCAGGCACGCCACCCTCGGCCGGTGATCATGTCGCCACCAGGCACGTCACCCTCGGCCGGTGATCATATCGCCACCAGGCACGTCACCCTCGACCGGTGATCATATCGCCACCAGGCACGTCACCCTCGGCCGGTGACCACATCGCCACCAGGTACGTCACCCTCGGCCGGTGACCATGTCGCCACCAGGCACGCCACCTTCGGCCGGTGATCATGTCGCCACCAGGCACGTCACCCTCGGCCGGCGATCATGTCGCCACCAGGCACGTCACCCTCGGCCGGTGATCACGTCGCCACCATGTGCGACGGCCGCGAGACAGGTCAGGGTGGTGGTTCAACAGCGTCTTCCACCAATGGCTCCCTGGTCCAATGGCAGACATATTGACTGCATCCCAGTGTTATTGGGGTGACTGTCAAACATCACGCCAGAAAAATGACACGCCCGTCTCTGATAGCTTCCGTGGTGCTGTTTCTTCTTGTGAAACATCGCCTGTGCCTGCGTTGGTAATATTGTAATCTGCCGGTGACATAAGGACCGACCAGTTGATCCGGCAAGACCCCCGAGAGACCCTGGCGAGACCCCGGAGAGACCCCGGAGAGACCCCGGCGAGACCCCGGCGAGACCCCGGAGAGACCCCGGCGAGACCCCGGCGAGACCCCGGCGAGACCGCAGCAGACATAAACCGACCAAACTCGACCCAGAGAGACCCGAACCGACCAGACTCGACCCAGAGAGACCAGAACCGACCAGACTCGACCCAAAGAGGCCGCGGCAGACCCGAGCCAATCAGGGTCGACTCGGCCGATGTTTTATTTTAACAAAACGAGCCACATGAGATGTAAAGTCAGCTTTTCCAGGCGAAAGCGCGCTGCCATTCCACGCCGTCTCCAACCCGGAAGACACGGATTTGGCTGGCATGAACACCACCCAACGGTAATGGCTGGAGTGTATTTTACCGATTCCCATCCTCCGAAATGACCACACGAATAAACTGTCGATAACGGCAGCATGCCCGACCATTTGCATACAGCACGGCAATTTGACAGCCCGCCACAGGCCTCCAATTGACGAGCTGTGCCTAATAGTGCCTTGCGTGGGCCTTAGGAGGTGTTCATGCCACGAGCAACGTGATGACAGGCATGGACACACACACACTGCGATTCGTCCGCGGTTGCCGTCCAACTTGATCCGAAAATCCTTCAGTTAATGCAAGATGTTCATCATCAGTTCAGCCTTTGACAGCCTCACCACCGACACACGGAGGGGCGGGGGCTGTTCTGGAGAGAAGGCCAGAGACGGAGACGGAGACGGAGACAGAGACATAGACAGAGACAGAGACAGAGACAGAGACAGAGACAGAGACAGAGACAGACAGAGACAGAGACAGAGACAGAGACAGAGACAGAGACAGAGACAGAGACAGAGACAGAGACAGAGACAGAGACAGAGACAGAGACAGAGACAGAGACAGAGACAGAGGCAGAGACAGAGACAGAGACAGAGACAGAGACAGAGACAGAGACAGAGACAGAGACAGAGACAGAGACAGAGACAGAGACAGAGACAGAGACAGAGACAGAGAGACAGAGAGACAGAGACAGAGAGACAGAGACAGAGAGACAGAGAGACAGAGAGACAGAGAGACAGAGAGAGAGAGAGAGAGAGAGAGAGAGAGAGAGAGAGAGAGAGAGAGAGAGAGAGAGAGAGAGAGAGAGAGAGAGAGAGAGAGAGAGAGAGAGAGAGAGAGAGAGAGACAGAGAGAGAGAGAGAGAGAGAGAGAGAGACAGAGAGACAGAGAGACAGAGAGACAGAGAGACAGAGAGACAGAGAGACAGAGAGACAGAGAGACAGAGAGACAGAGAGACAGAGAGACAGAGAGACAGAGAGACAGAGAGACAGAGACAGAGAGACAGAGAGACAGAGAGACAGAGAGACAGAGAGACAGAGAGACAGAGAGACAGAGAGACAGAGAGACAGAGAGACAGAGAGACAGAGAGACAGAGAGACGGAGAGACGGAGAGACGGAGAGACGGAGAGACGGAGAGACGGAGAGACGGAGAGACGGAGAGACGGAGAGACGGAGAGACGGAGAGACGGAGAGACGGAGAGACGGAGAGACGGAGAGACGGAGAGACGGAGAGACGGAGAGACGGAGAGACGGAGAGACGGAGAGACGGAGAGACGGAGAGACGGAGACATCTCCTGCCCCGGTCACTTCACCTGGCCAGTGTGAGAGATAACTCGCTCCAAAACCAACACACGTAAGAGTCCGTTCTGAGACGGATCAATACATGGTGGAATGAAACACGCGACATTGCTAATCAGCTTTCCCTACCCAATGGACTTGCATTATTACGTTCATCATTCCATAATTTCACGTAATCTGTCTCTCCGACAATTCGGAAAGACCGTGATCAACTCTGACCAGTGCGGGACACAACTCACCCCATTGGCCGGCCAGCGTGGGCACCAGCATGCCGAAGCTGTAGCCCCAGATGAAGGCCATCTGCATGACCACCCACGGGCGTGCGTAGATTCTGCTGTAGGAGCCAGGGAAGGCAATCATCACGAACCTGTGGATAAAATAGTCCGGTAAAAAAGAGAAAGCTTTCCAGGTCCTAAGAGCAGGATTGCCGCAGCGACTATCAGTGTGCGGTTTGTAGCAGACAATACATGTATCATGCAGAAGCATATCTACAGTGAAGTGGTGAAGCGCTACATACGGTTGGTCATAAGACAGCCTACAACGCTAAATACAAAACGTGTTGCATTGTTTGCATTGCCTCCCGAAAAAGAAAAGGCAACGAACAAACTGATCACGAGCTCTGGTATGCAGAACAACGTGCATGCGCACACGCACACACGCATACACAAAGAAAACGTGCCACTATTTTGGCGCTACACTGCTATACCGCAGGCTTTTTTAGCGAACTTCCACCGTTCGAGGACGAAACAAGGCCACAATTTTCCAGCGCACTTGTCGGCACTTCTCCCACGTATACCCCGATAGGGTCAAGCGAAATATTTATTTTCCACATATAACACACCAAGGCGCTAAAACACAATGTAAATATAATATGTAGGCCAGGACTACGTAGGCTAGAAATCCATTACACCAGCTTAAAGCTCAGATCCCCCTTCTCTTGGAAGTGCCCAACATACCTATCCTTCTCTGCTGTTTTACCCTTCCCTAAGTGATGCAATGTTTGCTAATTTTCTCCATCCTCACATCCTGCTCCTTCTGTTAAACTTGTATGGTCATGGTCAAGTTGATTGAAGCGATGACACTTGCTATCCTGCACGCCTACATCATTGAAGGAAAGCGCTTTATGTAGATTCATTTGTATGATGTAAAAGAGGAACCAACCGTAGCTTTTTGCCCATAAAAGAACAAAATAACTAAGGCACGGACAGGCCACGAATGCTTCGCCACCCAATGTGACACAAAAATTGTTCGGTTTCTAGGATAGTGTGCCATGCGGAAGGCAATCTAGCTGAACCTGTTGAATTTGTGCCTACGATGTGAGTATGGAATGAAAGTGTTCCGAAGCGATATACAGGGCATGGTGTGCAGTGTATATATATATATATATATATATATATATATATATATATATATATATATATATATATATATATATATATATTATTTTATTCTATTTTATATATATATATGTATATCAATATATACGTGCGTGTGTGCGTAAGCATATCCATGTATCAGGATGTGCTTATCCTTCTGAGCATGTAGCTCAGTAGCTACATGCTCCGGTAGCTCAGTAGCTGCCGCCCTGGTAGCTCAGTTGGTTAGAGCGCTGGCCTGCACCGGTCTCCCCTGTATTGGCAACACAGGGTTCGAGTAGCTTCGCGCGCTCGCATTTAGCCCCCGGCCTGGAGTGTCAGTTGGCAGCTGGCCCGATAAGGCCGGGGACGAGCCACCCGGCGGCCGTGTCGGTGCATTGGCGGCACGTTAAACTTTCGGTCTAAATTCTGCCGTTGAACTGGAGCTCATGGATCGGGTGGTGGGGCCAGGGTTCACGCAACAAGCTCTGCTTAGCAATAGAACCCTGGCTCCTCAAGCCGCCCCAGCAACAACTCGGATCAATTTTTTTTTTAAATGTAGGAATGCGTACTTACAAATACCTTTGTGTTGCATACGCTAATTATATGAGGGTTATCAGTGCGTGGATGAATGACAGCTCGTATTGGCCACTGATGTGTGTTCTGTTGCACCAATCCGCTATGTAAGTAGCTGCAGATGACAGGCCCACACTCCCACCTGTTGATTGTGATCTGAAACAAAAGGAATACCAATATCAGAATGGAAATGCAATTGTTCTTCCTTTTCAAGAAAAGAAAAAAACATTCAAATCATCAAGCACTGACGTATTTTTATACTGTCGTCCGGGTAATACTTGTATCACACCAACTACAAAGCCCCAAATAGGTCGGAGAAACATAAATTAGTAAGATAAAAAGAGAGGAGTGAGAGAGAGAGAGAGGGGGAGTGGAAAAATAGCATGCCAAGTGCATGATTCTAAACGCGGCATCGCAGAGCTGTTGTCAAAAAATCGGCAAACAAATATAAATCTTCTTTGCAAGTCTATTCCACGCCACATTGCTTCTGATGATACTTCCAAGAAAGGAACGCGAATATTAGCGTGAGGGAAATGACACTTTTAGAGTGCAATGTGTTCCACTGCAGCATATTGTGAGCATTTCACTGATTGATTATTTGGGCTTTGGGGCGCTACATAACCAGTAGCATCAACGGCTACTGGTTATGTAGCGCCCATATATTATGAGCATTTGGCGAGTACCAGAGCAGCATGCTGTGAGCACAGGACGTGCCTGACTAGATGTATATGTGCAGGTCCGTACCATTGCGATGGAGAGCAGCGAGCAGCCGATGTTCCAATACCGCAGCAGCGGGAACAACACGCAGAGGAAGCCGTCGCCCAACATCCAGCCGCCGCTGGTGAAGCGCGAGATCTCGAACGGCAACACCACCAGACAAAAGGTGAAGTCCGCCACGCACAGGCTGAAATTGCACAGTGTACAGTTGTCGACAAATGCTGAAACCGTGCAGCGGCGGAAAGTCGATCAACATCATCTTGGTCATCATCAGGACTATAGGTGTTGCAGTCACAAGGCACTGAAAGCGACGCCAAACAATGCAACATCTAACTGGTTTGAATGGACATCCAGTGGCCATTCGAAAGGACGTGAATTGCCTTGTGGAATGGAACATACAGTGACCATCTCAAGTGAGCATTCAATTGCTAATTTAGGGGACATGCAGTTGCCAATTTATGGGAGCACAAAGTGGCCATTTCAAGAGACACGGTGGGTATTTGAATGGACATACAGTACCTATTTGACGAGAGGATACAATGGGCATTTATGGGGTTACACAGTGGCCATTTAAAGTGGCATACCGCAGGTATTTGGAGGAGACACCGCAGTTTTTTTTCGAGGGGCATGGTGCCTATTTCGAGGGGCTGTACCTATTTGAAGGTAGCATACCGCGGGTATCTGAAGAAACATACGGTGGGTATTTGAAGGGTCATATAGTGGTTAAATGAAGGTACATGCAGTAGGTATTTTAAGGAGCATGCAGTGTCTATTTGGAGGGGTACACAGTGGCTATTTGGAGGGGCACACAGTGGCTATTTGAAGGGTGACGGGAATACAGTCATCATTTGAATAGAGTGCACAATTACTGAATGAATGGAAAGCAGAGTCGCCATACGAAGGCAGAATTCAGTCGGCATATTCCGTGTATAGCCCCATCGCAATTACTTGCATAGTCGCCATGTGAAGGCTGCATACAGATCAGCATACGCTGATCATAGTCCCATCTTAATGGAGTGTACAGTTGTCGTGGGAAGCGAGTACTTAATGACCACCTCCATCGCCCTTTGATGGTCCCCGTCCGCGGAAGGAAATGTTTGTTCACAACCCGCCGCCAAAGTCCACACTGCCAGCGTCTTACTCGCGCGATAACGAGTCAATTGATGACGTGTCGCCCGTCCGTTATCGGTCCATTGGTGATGTACCACGTCTGGTGTGACAACAAACATCGGGGTGCCTCTGAATGAAGCCGGCTCGTGCTGGTAGCGTACGGGGACTGCTGGTGAGGATGCCACCACAGCCTGACTACATACGGGGACTGTTGGTGAGGATGCCACCACAGCCTGACTACATACGGGGACTGTTGATGAGGGTGCCACCACAGCCTGACTAGACAGGGGGACTGTTGGTGAGGGTGCCACCACAGCCTGGCTACATACCGGGACTGCTGATCAGGGTGCCACCATAGCCTGCTTGTGGAATAATCCCTGAAACGCACATATTTAACAATAACTACCCACGACAATAATACATACATCTGAAGCATCCAACTTGGAGACCTTCACCTTTAATGACATTAGCGTGCAAATACTTCGGAACTGTTTCTTTGGCATTGGGCACGCTTTATGCAACATGCCAAAGTTGGGCTTGATTAACATCGACGTGCCATGCGCATTGAAAACTGCAATAATCACACCACTGCCAAGAAGTGCACAAGTCAGAATGTCATGTGTAGTTGTGCTTCAGTTTGAGGCCCGGCCGTCCTGTGGTTAGAGTGATGCAGTCCAGAGAAGCTTCCTGCGGGCCGCGGCTGTTTGGTCGGACGCAGCTGCCGCAGCTGTTCTCTATTGACTACATCCCAAAAGGCATCCGACTGCAGCTGGGAGAGTGTCCGACTGTTGACATAAACTCAGCGGCTATCTGCCCGGAGCAGAGGCTCAGTCCACACTTGTTAATGGCTACTCAGCGGGTCCCTGAGCGCTGGGGCCGCCGCACCTCACCCACCGGCGGCCGGACCGTACAGCCCGCCACACCCGGCGGAAGTCTCGAGGGGCTGGCGGCCGGACCGTACAACCCGCCACACCCGGCGGAAGTCACGAGGGGCTGGCGGCCGGACCGTACAGCCCGCCACACCCGGCGGAAGTCTCGAGGCACCGTCTGCCCGCCATCGGCCCATAGACGCTGGCTCAGCTGATAGCGCGTGGTGACCAGGCGATGTGGCGCGACAGACAGCGGCCAGCAAGCTGGCCCATCTACAGCCGTGATCCGGCTACATATCTCGCACGAAGCCTACGACCAGAAAATAAGCTTGGTACACATCCGGCGGACGTCCGTTGAGCATTTACCCGCAACGCATTCAGGAACAGCTTGCGTCATGTTTTCCAAACAATCATCTGCTTGCGTTTGTCCAGCATGGCTACCGTACCTTTCTGCTCAACTGAAACTGCCCTGCGCGTGACAACTAAGCGTATTTATCGGGTTATGGACCAGACCAACTGAGTGTAATTATGGGATTACGAACCAGACAAACTGAGCGTATTTATCGGGTTACGGACCAGACAAACTGAGCGTATTCATCTGGTTATGGACCAGACTAACTGAGCGCATATATGGGGCTATGGAACGTAGCTATTTCAAGGTATGCATTCAATTGTCGAACTTGTCTAATTTCCGCTAGTTTTGCAGCTTTTTGGTAGATCCAATTCTCGTCCGGCAGCTTCATGAATGTTCATGAAGACATTTATAAGCAATCAAACAGTTGTACTTCATTTGTTAGTGGGAAACACTAGCTACTACAAATCGGATGATGCGAACCGAGGTGGTGACTAGAGCGGTTAACGTACACGGTCCCACGTCACCATCATACATCAAGCGCACTCATGCACAACATAACACTCGTATTCGATATAAGAAGCCAAAAGAGTCGTTCGGGCCGTTAGCAGTTTCATAGAGAGGCGATACTGACTAGCATGCGCTGTACATTGCACTATTTGTTGTCTTGTGTCCCAGCGTTCGACGTAGTGTGTCAGTAAGTGGCTAGCTGTGAACAACCGCTTGCATGTGTTGCCCTGTTGAATGCTGATCAATGGGAATTATCCTGAGCCCATAGTTAGTGGATGAGTGACCTGCACGTGCGTCCGATTTGTAGTTGTGTGCCAGTCATGTGGTCGTATCCCAGTCATGTGCGTCCGATGCAGGGTCATATACTGGGTGCACCATTGTTTATGGGTCAGTGACCTGCACGTGCGCCGTATGTTCAAAAGATGAGTCTGGATCACATAAAATGACGCTTTGGGAAAAGTCAAAACATTTCGAGAAAAGATATAAAAGTAAATGTTTAGTGTGTGACAAAATTTCACAACCACGTCGCACAACAAAACAGAACTCTGCGATTGCATAGCAGTTGGCCATTGCATTCGCTGGCATTCAGCGACAGGAAATTTCTAATATAATGTGTCCCTCTATTTTTGGAATCCTTTTTGTTGTTGTCTACAACCTTCATTTCGTTCAAAAGTTGCTGGAGGTGAAGCCACAATGACATCACTGACGTCCGACTCATGGTGAGCTGGAATGCTGGCTTTGGCAACAAGCTGAGGAATGGATGTACGAACAGGCACAGAAAATCTCACCGTGGTATTCCTCTTCGTTTTCTAATTAGTAAATACAAACTCCAAGTGGCCGGGCAGATTCTGCCCCCCCCCCCCCCCCAGTGGGGAGAGGGTTAAAACATCGATACAATCGATGGTCATTTGAAGTTGTAGTGGACTGATTCAAACTCGCAATTGTTGGATAACATTTGGTCTATAATTAATATGAATGAAAGTGCTGTCCACCAGCCTAGCTGCACCAGTGGCAGAACTGTACTCCACCTAACATAACCCTATTTACCTTATCACATGGTGACCTAACTTATTTGAACTGGTGCACCCCACGTGGCGTGTCGCCATCTGAATGAATATCACATGACCCAACCTGACCTGACACACATCGTGCAACCTGACCCCAGCTAACCATGAGGACGCCACCAGCTCAGACCTCACTTGGCCTGACCTGACCTGACCCGCCCTGACCTGCAGATGAAGGCAGCGGTGACATTGCGCACGCGCGGACAGCGCACCAACGCCGCGACCGTGATGGAGTTGCCAAACAGACCAACTATCATGTAGATGGTGATGAGAACGGCCGTCAGGGTCATCAGCCACGGCGCGAACCTGCCGACGTCAGAGCACACTATCGTACCAATGTGACGGAGGCGTCACAACATATCATGGCATCGGTGTGACGGCGACACCACAACGCACCATCCCACCTTCACACCATCACACCGCAGTGTGACAAAGGCGTCACAACACAGCATACCACCGATGTGACGGCGACGTCACAACACATCATGGCACCAGTGTGACGGCGACACCATGGCACACCATCATACCAGACCGATGATGACGTCACGACAGCAAATACGTCATTATCTGTCAACCATATTCTGGCGGACAGTCTAGGTGGTCGTGTAGGTAACGCACATAATAATTATTCATTACTGTCATTACAACACCCGGGATTGTATCTAGCTCCTTAGTAATGGGCCTGACAGTACTGTTGTATGCTGCTTCACATCTTTTTTCACTAAATCACAGCCTTGGCGCGACTGGCCATTATATTACACCAGTCAGTCGCAAAGTAATGATATCGTTGACTGCAACAGCACAATTGAGAGGAAATGGCAGGGCTTGAGAATGAGAGCACCATCAGCAGCTGAACTCATGGGTCCCTGCCATGTCCCATAATATGTCCCGTTCACTTTGTCACACGATCATGGGTGCCTACCTCGTAATATAGTAAGGTTCCATCCACCGTGTGACACGATCATGTGATCACGATCACGTGATCACGATCACGTGATCACGATCACGTGATCACGATCACGTGATCACGATCACGTGATCACGATCACGTGATCACGATCACGTGATCACGATCATGCCACGCCTGTTACGTCATTAAAAGCGCATGAATCACAACGTTGGTAATGGGAACGATTTCCTTCAGGTAATTGCACGTGATCCATCGGTGCATACCTAACGCGACTCGTTATTATTATTGGCGAAACAAAACAATTTTTTTACATGCAATTTTAGTTTTTTCCCGGATCCGACTGGGTCTATGATCTCAGTGCATTGTAGTGGTATCTCCATTGCTGTCATGTTAATCATCCATCAGTTCCGTCCGTCACATTGTTTCCCACATTTCCCTCCGGTCTACCAAGTACACATTCTTCCTGCGTTTAGGATTGCGTGCAGAACAAAATGGTAGTCGGGTGACAGTGTCGTGGACAATTTCTGGAAACATCAACCATTTGTAAGTCACTAAATGTTCTGTTTTCCCCACGCCGTCTTCCTGTCGGTTTAATTTGAAATTTAATTGGGCTGAAGCTGTCTTAATAGCATTGAACGGGAAACGAGGGCAGTGCACACTGCAAACAGACTGACCTGCTCAATTCGTTGCTGGACCCGATGTCGCTCACGTTGCCGGCGCTCACATTGCCAAAACTCATGTTGTCGACGCTCATGTTGTCGGTGTTCATGTTGTCGGTGCTCATGTTGTCGACGCTCATGTTGTCGGTGTTCTCAGCTCCGGCGCCCTTCACAGATGACACATCTCCGGGCGACACTGGTTGCAGGACAAGTTCAGCTTGGACAGACCGACGTTGTTTCGGCCGTCATCTGTGACGATGACGCAGAACACACTCCTGCAGGTAATCTGAGCCAGACCATGCCGTCAGCCTAGACAGGGCGATACACTCAAGTGAACCTCACTGGACCTGGTCCGGCGGTGCGACACTGCAGGCCAAGTGAACCTCACTGGACCTGGCCCAGCAGTGCGACACTACAGGCCAAGTGAGCCTCACTGGACCTGGTCCAGCAGTGCGACAGTGCAGGCCAGGTGAACCTCACTGGACCTGGTCCAGCAGTGCGACACTGCAGGCCAAGTGAACCTCACTGGACCTGGTCCAGCAGTGCGACACTGCAGGCCAAGTGAACCTCACTGGACCTGGTCCAGCAGGGCGACACTGCAGGTCAAGTGAACCTCACTGGACCTGGTCCAGCAGTGCGACACTGCAGGTCAAGTGAACCTCACTGGACCTGGTCCAGCAGTGCGACACTGCAGGCCAAGTGAACCTCACTGGACCTGGTCCAGCAGTGCGACACTGCAGACCAAGTGAACCTCACTGGACCTGGTCCAGCAGTGCGACACTGCAGGTCAAGTGAACCTCACTGGACCTGGTCCAGCAGTGCGACACTGCAGGCCAAGTGAACCTCACTGGACCTGGTCCAGCAGGGCGACAGTACAGGCCAAGTGAACCTCACTGGACCTGGTCCAGCAGGGCGACACTGCAGGCCAAGTGAACCTCACTGGACGTGATCCAGCAGTGCGACACTGCAGACCAAGTGAACCTCACTGGACCTGGTCCAGCAGTGCGACACTGCAGGCCAAGTGAACCTCACTGGACCTGGTCCAGCAGGGCGACACTGCAGGCCAAGTGAACCTCACTGGACCTGGTCCAGCAGTGCGACACTGCAGGCCAAGTGAACCTCACTGGACCTGGTCCAGCAGTGCGACACTGCAGGCCAAGTGATCCAGGCCAAGTGAACCTCACTGGACCTGGTCCAGCAGGGCGACACTGCAGGCCAAGTGAACCTCACTGGACCTGGTCCAGCAGGGCGACACTGCAGGCCAAGTGAACCTCACTGGACCTGGTCCAGCAGTGCGACACTGCAGGCCAAGTGAACCTCACTGGACCTGGTCCAGCAGTGCGACACTGCAGGCCAAGTGAACCTCACTGGACCTGGTCCAGCAGTGCGACACTGCAGGCCAAGTGAACCTCACTGGACCTGGTCCAGCAGTGCGACACTGCAGGCCAGGTGAACCTCACTGGACCTGGTCCAGCAGTGCGACACTGCAGGCCAAGTGAACCTCACTGGACCTGGTCCAGCAGTGCGACACTGCAGGCCAAGTGAACCTCACTGGACCTGGTCCAGCAGTGCGACACTGCAGGCCAAGTGAACCTCACTGGACCTGGTCCAGCAGTGCGACACTGCAGGCCAAGTGAACCTCACTGGACCTGGTCCAGCAGTGCGACACTGCAGGCCAAGTGAACCTCACTGGACCTGGTCCAGCAGTGCGACACTGCAGGCCAAGTGAACCTCACTGGACCTGGTCCAGCAGTGCGACACTGCAGGCCAAGTGAACCTCACTGGACCTGGTCCAGCAGTGCGACACTGCAGGCCAAGTGAACCTCACTGGACCTGGTCCAGCAGTGCGACACTGCAGGCCAAGTGAACCTCACTGGACCTGGTCCAGCAGTGCGACACTGCAGGCCAAGTGAACCTCACTGGACCTGGTCCAGCAGTGCGACACTGCAGGCCAAGTGAACCTCACTGGACCTGGTCCAGCAGTGCGACACTGCAGGCCAAGTGAACCTCACTGGACCTGGTCCAGCAGTGCGACACTGCAGGCCAAGTGAACCTCACTGGACCTGGTCCAGCAGTGGAGGACTTCCTGGACCTGGTCCAGCAGTGCGACACTGCAGGCCAAGTGAACCTCACTGGACCTGGTCCAGCAGTGCGACACTGCAGGCCAAGTGAACCTCACTGGACCTGGTCCAGCAGTGCGACACTGCAGGCCAAGTGAACCTCACTGGACCTGGTCCAGCAGTGCGACACTGCAGGCCAAGTGAACCTCACTGGACCTGGTCCAGCAGTGCGACACTGCAGGCCAAGTGAACCTCACTGGACCTGGTCCAGCAGTGCGACACTGCAGGCCAAGTGAACCTCACTGGACCTGGTCCAGCAGTGCGACACTGCAGGCCAAGTGAACCTCACTGGACCTGGTCCAGCAGTGCGACACTGCAGGCCAAGTGAACCTCACTGGACCTGGTCCAGCAGTGCGACACTGCAGGCCAAGTGAACCTCACTGGACCTGGTCCAGCAGTGCGACACTGCAGGCCAAGTGAACCTCACTGGACCTGGTCCAGCAGTGCGACACTGCAGGCCAAGTGAACCTCACTGGACCTGGTCCAGCAGTGCGACACTGCAGGCCAAGTGAACCTCACTGGACCTGGTCCAGCAGTGCGACACTGCAGGCCAAGTGAACCTCACTGGACCTGGTCCAGCAGGGCGACACTGCAGGCCAAGTGAACCTCACTGGACCTGGTCCAGCAGGGCGACACTGCAGGCCAAGTGAACCTCACTGGACCTGGTCCAGCAGTGCGACACTGCAGGCCAAGTGAACCTCACTGGACCTGGTCCAGCAGTGCGACACTGCAGGCCAAGTGAACCTCACTGGACCTGGTCCAGCAGTGCGACACTGCAGGCCAAGTGAACCTCACTGGACCTGGTCCAGCAGTGCGACACTGCAGGCCAAGTGAACCTCACTGGACCTGGTCCAGCAGTGCGACACTGCAGGCCAAGTGACAGCCTCACTGGACCTGGTCCAGCAGTGCGACACTGCAGGCCAAGTGAACCTCACTGGACCTGGTCCAGCAGTGCGACACTGCAGGCCAAGTGAACCTCACTGGACCTGGTCCAGCAGTGCGACACTGCAGGCCAAGTGAACCTCACTGGACCTGGTCCAGCAGTGCGACACTGCAGGCCAAGTGAACCTCACTGGACCTGGGCCAGCATGGGCGACACTGCAGGCCAAGTGAACCTCACTGGACCTGGTCCAGCAGTGCGACACTGCAGGCCAAGTGAACCTCACTGGACCTGGTCCAGCAGGACTGCGACACTGCAGGCCAAGTGAACCTCACTGGACCTGGTCCAGCAGTGCGACACTGCAGGCCAAGTGAACCTCACTGGACCTGGTCCAGCAGTGCGACACTGCAGGCCAAGTGAACCTCACTGGACCTGCCATCAGGCCAAGTGAACCTCACTGGACCTGGTCCAGCAGTGCGACACTGCAGGCCAGGTGAACCCCACTGGACCTGGTCCAGCAGTGCGACACTGCAGGCCAAGTGAACCTCACTGGACCTGGTCCAGCAGTGCGACACTGCAGGCCAAGTGAACCTCACTGGACCTGGTCCAGCAGTGCGACACTGCAGGCCAAGTGAACCTCACTGGACCTGGTCCAGCAGTGCGACACTGCAGGCCAAGTGAACCTCACTGGACCTGGTCCAGCAGGGCGACACTGAAGGCCAGGTGAACCCCACTGGACCTGGTCCAGCAGTGCGACACTGCAGGCCAAGAGCAGCAGCACGCTGAGTCAGGCGCGACCGCAGGCCGGGAACTAGGCATGACGAAATAGCCGACGACGCCTGCCTCTCTCCGTGCATGGGCGTGGAACGGGGGAGGGGGCGGAGGGGGAGGGGCGGAGAGGGGGGAGGGGCGGAGAGGGGAGGCGGGGCGGGGCAGGCGGAGCGGGGCAGAGAGGGTAGTGGCTCCTACCACCAATGTAGAACGAGCTTAAAGCTGATCCTGTGGGCGGCACATATACAAATTCCGGTTCAAAATGGTTTTGAGGCTTCTCCCCCATGATGGGACCGGTCATGTGTCTCTGACACATTGCATCGAAAATATGCTTATCAACAATCTGAAATTATGATTGAAAGTGAAGCAAGATGAAATGCTTTGATCCACGTTGGCAAGGAATACTTTGTTTTGCGTTAACATAACTTATATTAAGGTCTCAAACTTTTCAACTTACTGGTACT
The DNA here is from genome assembly GCA_034440575.1 of Imbricaverruca yamaguchii. Taxonomy (NCBI): domain Eukaryota; kingdom Metazoa; phylum Arthropoda; class Thecostraca; family Neoverrucidae; genus Imbricaverruca; species Imbricaverruca yamaguchii. The sequence goes on along the minus strand of JAOTOL010001609.1, from coordinate 1,249,015 downwards.
GCTGGTGTTACCATATGCCATCACAGTCCTCCTCCTCACTCCGCCTATGAAGAAGGACCCGACCCACCACTAGGTACCGCCAGTATTATCCGAGTGCCCTCAGGTCCTCCTCCTCCCTCCCATATGAAGAGGGACCCCGAACCAACACCAGGCACCACCACCCAGACACAATGTCAGGGAGCACTCACCAGACGGCTGGGTGGCGGCACCTCGGCTCCTGCCCAGTGTCGGTGTGTGACGGACCAGGCTCCTCCGGCCAGCAGCGACGTCCGTCGGCAGCTGCGGTCCGCCTCTGCCCGCCTCACCGGACTGACGGCGGTGTAGCGACGGTCAGATAGCCACCGTCTACCAGCCGGCCTATCTGTCGCCTCCAGTGTGGTCCGCCGGCGTGCGGTGTGCAGCCGCGTGCACAAGACGTGCACGCGCGCACGTGCTGTGTGTGGATGACAGTGTGGGAATGGTCTGGCGACGATGGTCAAGCAGCATGCGAGCGGAGATGCGCCAACGCCCCAGGTCCAAAATTTAATTAACACGCTCCTCGCGAGTCCTTGGGCGGGGGTCCGAAACCCTTGAGGGTTTTCCAGGGCGGCCAAAATCGGTTAAATGTCCAGTACCTGTTCCTTCATATTCTTTTTGCGTCTAACGAGAACGTTTCAACATTATGTCATGCAAGACCTTTCCCTAGCTCAGTTCAAATATAATCACCACTAAATGTCGTTTAAGATCATCAACTCGTACAAATGAAGACACAGTGAAATGAAACTTGTTAGATGAGCACAGTAGAGTAGTGCAGTAGGGTAGAGTCTACACAACTGTGTTTTAAACTGCCGAGAGAGGAGTGTGTGTTGGTGGCAGGATGTACGGAACCAGAACTAGTTGTGGTTCGGAGTGGGCGTAGTTATACTTCGGTGGCAGCAACGATTATGATCTCCGAAAACCAGAGTGGGTCGAAATACATTCCATATTGCTCAATATCCTTCACACGCCTGTATGAAGTGCACGGTAATGATTTGCACACGGTCGGTATGTGGGTGGCTATGCTGGCACCACAAGAAGACAACAGGTAGCCGTGCTCAAAATGCAGACCAATGGCACAAGAGAAATCCTTCGAGCTCCAACTCAGGTGGTATGAGCTCATGGGAGTGCGTGTGGTAATCAAGGGACAAGTACCTTACACCATGCTGATCAGCATCGGGCCTCGGTCAATAGACGAGGTCACTGATGGAACGCGACCAAAACCATCGGGGGCTCGATTAGCCTCCAATTAGACTTGACCTCGGATCTTCTCCCGTGCGCCTATTCGTTCAGGATTAAAATAATATGTAAATCACCCTCCCTCCCCTCTCTCTCCGGAACGATTAGAAAGGTGCGCTCTCAGAAAACAGGTCAAATGTTGCCGTTTTCCTGCCCTTGAACCCGCCGATGACATGACTGGAATCAAAGTAGTGATCTTGGTAAGTAATTGAGGTAGCATAAGCAGCTTAGTTCTAACTTTTATTCACCTGAACAGCAAAACAATAATGATATTCAGATCCATGTTTTGTTCCTAAGTTTTATTTCAAAAGTATGTCGGAAGTACATCCCTATATTCGCCCATGGAGCCAGCGCTGATATAGTTACGGATTAAAAAATATTGGTAGGAAGTAGGCAAGCGAAGTTCAGAAAAGCCACCTAATTTCTCGGTCCTGATACAACGGGTTAGGGAGCGGCAGACGAAGGACCACCTGGGGGAGGGGAGGAGAAAACCATCCTTCCCTCTTAAGAGAATTGACTTAAGCGCCGTCATTGTGAGCTTGGTATGGATGATGCATATGCATGGTGACATTCCTTGATTGCAACTCATATATAAAAAATGGCTATTAATTTTGCCACATCAATGACTTAATTACGGAAACACAAACACGTTCGGGTCACTTCATAGCACAACCACAGTACAAACACGATGAGGAAATGGTGACAATGAGGACCGACTTACCCGACTGTGAACAATCCGAGGTATTGGCAAAGCTCGCTCCAATCCAAGGACAGTTCTCCAATCACTTCCCACCGCCACCAGTCTCCGGTCAACAGACGCTCCCCTCCGTGGCTCTCACCAGTACAGCCCCGGGCACGCTCCGGTAGCTGACTCGGCCGTGTTCGACACGTGACAGGGGAGGGGGATGGGGGTTGACCGGTGCCGGATGTTGGTGTCACGTATCCAGCCGGCTTGCCACGCTCACCACACCGCGTCAATAGAGCTCGGGAGTGATGTCCTGAACGGGAGTCATGCCCGGAGCTGGAGTCATGTCCGGAGCAGGAGTCGTATCTGGATCTGGAGTCGTATCCGGAGATGGAATCATATCCTGAGTTGAATTCATATCGGAGCTGGAGTCATGTTCGGGGAAAGTGTCATATCTGGAGCTGGGTTCATATATGGATCTCAATCATATTTGGAGCTGGAATCATATCCGAAGCTGGAGCAATATTTGGCGCTGGAGTCTTATGGAGCTGGAATTATATGCGGAGCTGGGTCTTGTCCGATGGTGGAGTAATAATCATTCAGCCCATTCACCCTTTGAAAATCATTCACCCTAGAAGTAAGAGAAGGTGCGAAATGGATCAACCGTCCAACACATCTAATACAACTATGAAAGCTAGCAACATTGGACTTTCAGGCTGGCTGGCAGATATTTTGTGCTCTCTGATGTAGGTATTAGAATACACCAGGTCAGCTAGTTCTGGGTTGCATGCGGTCAAACATGCAAAGTTTTTTTTTGCGTTTTGACGTCATTTGGATAACTCACGCTATTGATGGGAAGTATAGCATAACTAAATATTGTTAATATAGTTGATATAGTTTTGAACAAAAAGAAGGAAAGAAAAAACAAGGGCGCTTGACCTCAGGTCACGCATGTAATATCACCCAAAGTGTGATGCATTTCAATTAAGTAGTATATTGGAGTGATTTATGGATGCATGGTATAGTTGTACTCATATTGGATAGCTCTTTAAATATCACTTCGCCAAATTCAATGTGAACGGAAATACTTGTGCAGATATCTAAACAAGAGATCATCTTAGCTATCGCAAGCCCAACCGGAAAATCCGCCGCCATCTCCTAGCCGGGGGGGGGGCTCTCAGGTCACCGGCTGGGCATCAAATGTCATGTCGCAAGACGTTAGCGGCGTTGAAACCGAATTCGCGTATGCATTCACGAGGAGCAGAAACATTCTGTAGAATGAGGTGTTGTGCAGAATGTATTTAACCTAACCTCATATCATTGATCTTTGGTCTTTAATATGAAGGTCTTTTTAGTTCTTGCATTCCGTGACATTTGGGAGGGGGAGAGGATTGTGGGTAAGAAGGCTGAACTTCACGATAGCTTGCATGGTGGCTGTAATTTCAGTAAGCTTCCTGTATGAAGCCATCGTTTTGCAAAGCTGGTGCAGAAATTCCAACGGAAGTGGGCAGGAAGTACAACAGATAAGCCCACGGTACCAGGACATGCCATCCTCTAATGTCTACGCTAGAGCGAGTGTCTTATCCCGAGCCTCGAGAGTGTACTCAGGGATACAACACGCGCAGTTGGCGAGGACGACAATTCACTTCGGCTTCCTTCTGATTTCATACAATGACAGTACGTCTGAACAATTTCATCCCAGAAGTCATCACTTTCATAGTATTACAAATACTACATGCTCTTTAACCCCTGTCTTTCCGGTCCGATCCCCACAGCCCGTGGGGGCCTTAAAGCCTCCAGACTAACCTCCGAACTTAGCGTTGAACACAACGAACGGGATACCATCGGAAAGCTCTCGACGAATAGGGCTCGAAACATGGTACTACTTTTTAGTTCGATACAATTTAAAAAATTAAAATGGCGGCTTTTGACAACAAATCGTTATTCAACACATTTTATATGTGCAAATTCAGGTAATTTAGGTCGTGCAATGCAGCCAACACAAATTGGGTCACAACAAGTAGGAATAAACCACAGGACAACAGTGTCTAAATAGGCGTACACCACATTGAGTGATTTATAGTGACCTGACATTAGACCACATGATGGAGGTTAAACACATTTGGATACGGAAATTTCGTTGATACTTCTGCATACATGCTAAGGTACAAAGATGCCAGTAAAACATGAATATTACAAAACTATGAAAATGGGTACACAATGAGCTAAAACTTCCTGTGGCCTCAGGTAACTGACCAATTTTCAAACAAAAATCAGAGATATACTTTTTGGAGGAACTGTCCAATTGCTCCCATTTGCTAAGTTTATTTACGATATATTTTAACGTCCGTGAGTTATCGATCCTCAAAGATTATTAGAAATGGTCCTCTGTAACCTGAGTTAGGTCAATAACGCTACATGGCCTGAGGATATTCACGTCAGACGGAGAAAAAATGATCAAGGAAAAGGTATCGGAAACATGGAGGCGTTGGTCACAACTGTTATTACAATATCGTGGGGAAATCTTAACTTAAGACCGAGTTAACTTACGGTCTTAAAACGACCCCATCCCGGGACGACGCTTATTAAAACGGCATCCCTTCTGATACATCAACCTCAATTATATTTTTTAACAGTTCTAGATATGCACCTCCAGTTGTTTTCATACACCTTGCACCTGGCTCGTGCCTCCTTGCAGAGATCACCGCCACGTCAACGTATCGCTCATGAAATGACTGAAAAGCTCATTTAAGACAAGATAATTGTTATATGGACTTGGGCCGAGAATGTGCCATACGTATGCCAGAACTTCATTTCCTTAACGCCTGCATCCGCATAAACGCAAGAAATCCGCACCAGAATCCATCCCTGTGTGCTTGGGGAGGGGGGTTGCCATCCTACGACTAGACATCCCTATCACTTTGATCATTGTTACTGTATGAAATTGTCACCAGTACTATAGCTTCCAGCAGTAGTATTGTTGATAAATGACCGTCGTGCCATGCGGCAAACATCGTCATACTATGGCTTGTGGTGTCTGATTCACGGACCTCACCTCCCTCTGGGCAGTTCCTTCGGTCCAGTGGCACTCCCCGAGGGCTCGACCTGGCCTCGTGTCACCGGAACAGTTCACTGTTCACCAGGCCCGATAATTCTGGGCAGGCCCGGAGGTGAAAAACCTGCTACTTTCCTCCGGAAGTAGGTGAGTTAGGATAGAGCCAATCGTTTGACACAAGGTCTTGCTCCAGATGTGATCCCCGCTCATGACACGACTTACACTCAAGACATGACTCCTACTCCGGATATGACGAGCTCTGGATATGGCCCTCGCTCCGCACATGACTCTAGCTCCGCATACGGCTCCAGCTCCATCCGTCCAGTCCAAGCAGGAGTCATATCCAGCAGATATGACTCCTGCTTTGGCTGTGACTTATGTTGCGGATGCGACTTTTGGTCCGAATATAAATTCTACTGCAGATATGGCCCCGGTTTCGGAGATGACTCCAGCCCCAGATGTGACTCTAGCTCTACAAATAACTCCAGCTCCATATAATACTCCTGGTCCAGATAATGCTCCGGTTCCAGATATGAATCCAACTCCATATATGACACCGGCTCAGGATATGGTTCCAGCTCCATATGTGAATCCAGCTCCATATATGACTCCGGCCCGAAATATGATTCCAGCACTCGATATAAATACAGCTCCATATATGAGTCCGGCACATAATATGACGCCAGCTCCGGATATAGCTCCAGCTCCATGTGACACCTTCACAGAATATTACTCCAGCTCCAGATATGACTCCAGCTCCAGATGTGACTCAGCTCCACATATAATTTCGCCTCAATAAGACTAGGTCCGGGCATGACTCCAACACAAGATATGACAAGATCTGACTCGAGCTCCAGATATGACTAGAGCTCCAAATGTGACTCAGGTTCAGAATATTACTCCACCATCGGACAAGACTCAGCCTCGCATATAATTCCAGCTCCATAAGACTCCAGCGCCAAATATTGCTCCAGTTTCGGGTATGACTCCAGTTCCAAATATGATTGAGATCCATATATGAACCCAGCTCCAGATATGACACTTTCCCGGAACATGACTCCAGCTCCGATACGAATCCAACTCAGGATATGATTCCCTCTTCGGATACGACTCCTGCTCCGAATATGACTCCAGCTCCGGATATGACTCCAGCTCCGGACACGACTCCCGTTCAGGACACCACTCCCGAGCTCTGCTGACACGGTAGGGTGTGTGTGGCAAGCTGGCTGAATACGTGACACCAACATCCGGCACCGGTCAACCCCCCACCCCCTCCCCTGTCACGTGTCGAACACGGCCGAGTCAGCTACCGCAGCGTGCCCGGGGCTGTACTGGTGAGAGCCACGGAGAGAGCGCCTGTTGACCGGAGACTGGTGGCGGTGGGAAGTGATCGGAGAACTATCCTTGGATTGGAGCGAGCTTTGCCAACACCTCGGATTGTTCACAGTCGGGTAAGTCGCCATCGTCCTGCTACAATACATGTTTGTGCCCCCATAATCACGTCACTTATGCAACCAGCTCAACAGCGATTGATTTGTCTGTTTACACTGCCATCAATGACCGTGGACAACAAACAGCCACAGTGCACCCACCATGTGCATCCATCATACACCTACCACATGCACCCGCTATACACCCACCATATACATCCACCATAAACCCACCATATGCATCCTTTATACACCCACCATGCTTTGGATGACAAGAGGCGCTTGACTAGAGCTGCCGCGTTTCAGACCGCTCCGTTTATTCTTCTTTTTTTACCCTAGGGCGTTACTTACATGCGACAAACTTACTTACTCTTAGACTGTGGTGCTTCCCTGAAAGTGATTGTTTCGATTGTTGTCGACGCGGCGAGCGAGATATGGCCGTTGGCAGTTACGGTTCCTTTCGCTGCTTTCCTGGCGCCTGGAGGTCCCGGACGGGTCACGCCGCACCGCGACAGATTCTACCGCTTCCAGAAGTGATGGACGGCCGTGAGAACCAATGGCTGGCCGGGCATCGCCGTCTACCGACATTCCGCCGACCCGGCGTGAGCCGTGACCTGGTGGCGGCTGCGCCCTCTGCGCATGCGCGCTGGTCGCGCAGAGGCGACTGCAGGCCCTGGTCTGAGGCAGTCGGTGCGTCGGAGTCTGCCCCCTCTCTCACTGCGCGACGGAGGAGGAGGGTGTCGCTCCGGGCGCACTGCTACGAGAACGTCGCGGTCGACGGAGCTGCTCTGTGGCTCGGTGAACGGCACGCATCTCGCCCCGATGTCGAGCTCTCGCGCACCCACACCGGGGCCCACCCGGCCGTGCCGCGACGTCCGCCCCTGCCGTGGACCGGCGCGTCGGTGTGTCGTCCGATAGGCGCGGGGCAGGCCCGAGCAGTGCCTCGACCGACGCCACCAAATGCATCACAATAGGCAATATATCAACACACGATCCATTTGTATCAAAACCCACGTACGTCTCGAGAGCCGTGACGGTGGACTTGATGCACTCTGCTTGTCCGAGATGTGGTTCAATAGTCGCATAAGCAGCGATCTGCTACTATTCAGTGGCTTGCAGATATTCCACGAAGACCGAGAAAGGGAAGAGCGAATACAATAAAAAAAATCCGCGGCAGCAGTCTCGCTGTTCTCGTTCGCGGAAGTTTCACGGCCTCCAGTCTGAACTTAAAACCGTCGCGACAGTCCTAGCAATGGTGTGTCTCAGTGTAGCTGCCAACGGCGGTCATTCGGCCTTCCTTGGCGCCACCTATTGGCCACCTTCCGAAACTGTAGTGCGGATGTCGACGTGTTACGGCAGCAGCTGCTCCATGCGCAGCACCCGAGAACACACGTCTTTCCACTCGGTGACCTGAACTTTGACTTGATGAATGCGACATACCAAAAGTGATGCAGTGCAAGAACATGCTGTATGAACACGTCGCAGGAACTCGGCGTCACGCAGCTCACAGATGAGCCCACGCACACCGACCTGACTTACTCGCCAGACCGCAACATCACTGGCTTGACAGACTCTCAACGTCACGCGGCAGTGGTCGACACTCACGGCAGCGACCACGACCTCATTCCGCCGGCGACCCCTCTGCCCAAACACAAGCTAAAGCCGCGCCCCTGCATGAGGAGGTCACTGAGGGCGGCCAGCTTTGAGCACCTCTGCCGCGATTTACTCGAGGCAGGTTGGCGTGAACTTGATCAACTGGCTATGACGCCCATAGATGATGTGCATCCCGTGTTTCTACGGACATATGCAGACTAATGCGGCAATTGACGAGCATTGCCCATTAGCGCGGGTGAAGCTGCGCTACCCTGAGAGACCATGGCTGAAGACCAATGAGGGGGGACTAGTCGACCTGCAGGCGAGACGAAGTGCAGTTCGGCGTGGGCGAGACGCACTGGGAACAGCCACCAACCAACAAATATATGTTGATCTTCAAAACAATTTCAAGCAACGTCTTGCCAGAGCCCGTGCTGACCCTTTCGCCAGGGCGTCCTTCGTGAAGGAGACCCGGTCGACACTACGCGAGCATCCCCCTTCCCTCCACAGACCGTCACAGAAGGCAGCCGGCTCGACGCAGCTGCTGCCGACACATTCAACACCTGCTTCGCCACCGTCGGCCACCCAGTGACAGAGAGGCTGCCGCTGAGTCGGAACAGCATCTCGCTGCGACAGTGCGGCGCGGCGCTCACCAGGCTCCCGGCCACCCCTCCCCTCCCCTGAGCGCAGCGTTCACTGTGCTCCCAGCGACCCCCCCCTCTGAGCCGGGCGTCCGCTGTGCTGCCGGCCCCCCCCTCTGAGCCGGGCGTCCGCTGTGCTGCCGCCCCCCCCCCCTCTGAGCCCGGCGTTCGCTGTGCTGCCCCCCTCCCCCTCTGAGCCCGGCGTTCGCTGTGCTGCCGCCCCCCCCCCCCCCTCTGAGCCCGGCGTTCGCTGTACTGCCGGCCACCCCGCCTGAGCCCGGCGCTGCGCTGGCTTCCATTACGCCGTTTACGATGCAATTTCGAAAAGCAATTGGTCCAGTCGCGTACCCAAACATACTAGCACGCACTACCTAGAAAGCTACTATTTTCTGGCGGCAATTTGGTTGCATGAGTGGATCCTGGGCTTGCGGCGGCGACGGAGTGTCGCTGGAACTGATCCGACGGTGCCTGACAGTTATTGGCCCTCATTTACCCCGAGTCTTTGACATCTGACAGTCTGCCCTCTCTGTGGAGACACGCGACCGTTGTACCGATCCACGTGTTAGGCGACATAAATGAACCCGGTGATTTTGGACCAACTGGCATTTTGAGCGTCATTGGGAGCAATTAGCAATTAGCAATTAACTGAGCAAATTGTCAGCACACAACTCACTCGCCTCCTGCCTGACATCTGCATCGTATCGCCGACCCAGCACGCGTAGAGAGCAAATCATCCGACGGAGAGCGCTGCTGTATGCGCACTGGTGAGTAGCTTGTCGGTCAGAGTGGAACGAGTGGCACGTGAACTGTGTTACATCTCGTGATTTCTCTAGGGCTGTGTGGACCGCCATTCACTATTGGAGGAGCTGCAATGGTATGCATATCGATGCACTGCTTCGTTGACTATTTCACTCGGGGCACACATTATCTTACTCGGGGCACGTTCTACATACAGAGTAGTAGCAGAGTGTCAGCACCTAGGACAATGCATGGCAGCAACTTGGGATTAGTGTCGTCCAATGTTTACCAAAATGACATTTCGTGTTGCCTTTCTACACAGTAGTCCAGCATTTCGTACGCAGCTGACACCCAAGTTATACAAAGCGCGCTGCACACGCCGGACTGACTCAGGAGTTATGCACCAGCGCGGCGTGGAGACTGATCTCTCCACTCTGACCGGCTGGTTTGCTCCAAACGGGCTGAAGGCAGATCCTTAAAAATGAAGATTGAGCTTATATTATTCGGCACATCGGCAGCAATCAAGAAGGGTAGCAACTCCAGCAGTAGTGCTCAGGGAGTTAGTTGAACTTCGGCCAAGTTGCAGAACACAAACCCCGGGATTGCTTTCGACAGGACACTTTGTATAGCCGACCAAATTAGCCGAGCTATGCAGCGCCGCTACAGCAGCCTCATTTCTCTCAGCAAGGTGAGAAACGGCTTACCAAAAGGCAGCGCGGGCATTCTCACTCGGTCGTTGGTACAAGGAAAGCGAATTTGTGAAATCGTCAATCCTGCCGTGCGAGTTGTCGACTGGTCGCCGTTGAGCTCCGGAAAGACCGTGTCTCCGCTGCTGGAGACAGTTGGGATGGATCGACTTTAACTAGAACTTAAAGACTGCGTTCTGATGTTCCCAATTGTGAACAAATCCGCAACAGTCTCTACAAATTCAGGTCTAAAAGAGTCAAACCGTAATAGGGTTAAGCGTCATCATTATGAACATACAATGACAAATTATAATTGAAGCACATCCACGCCGCGGGAAATGAAGCACGAGCTTGGTGAGAATGGATAGCGACTGAAATATCAGCGTAAGCATGTTGAAGCGACGGCAAATGTCCATACAGCTAACTGGCTGGTTCTACCACCACCACTCCCCCAGCCATGCTTCTTGGTGACGATCAGGTCTCAGCCCTACATCTCGTTCAGAAGCGCAACTTTCCATTCCCTACGGGATTGAAAGGGGGCGAGCACCAGTTATTTTACTCCCTGACCAACGCGTGTATCGCAGCAGACCAGAGATCAAGTCTAATTGGAGACTGAGGCCCCAATCGTTGTGGTAGCGCTCCTCCCGTGATCTCCAGCACATCTATTGACCGATGCCCGATACTAATCGCCATGATCTAAGCCGCTTGATCCTTAATTATCACACGCACTCCCATCACGCAGTGTCATTTGGGTTGGAGCTCGAAGCGATGCCCTGCCGCCAATGGTCTGCAATTTGAGCACGACACCGTCCACGTATTCTCGCTGTATTGCATTGATGAAATACATGCCACGTTGTAAGCAACGTGGCATGCATTTCATCCCACTCGCGTTTTCGGGGCTCATGAGCATCGCTGCCACGGAACAGTACATATACCCACCCAGAATCGCAAATAGTTTTGCTCCCGTTCATTCTGCCACCAACACACGCTCGTTTCTCAGCATTTTATTTCACCCGTATTGCAATGTCACCGTATTCAGAATCCTCACCCACTCTCTTATCCATCTTCCGACCCCCAGATACACATACATACACACACCCACACCCACACCCACACCCACACCCACACCCACACCCACACCCACACCCACACCCACACACACACACACACACACACACACACACACACACACACACACACACACACACACACACATATATATATATATATATATATATATATATATATATATATATATACATATGTGTGTGTGGGGGGGGGGGGGGTGTACTATCAAGCCTGCTATGGGTCTGCGTTGCCAACTGTCTGTCTCCCGTCGCTACCTCAGCATTTGTCTGGCACACGCGCCCGACCACCCTCCTCGTCGGCGTCCGGCTTTTAAAATAGAATCACAGCAGCGCCATATTGGCCGCCGTGTGGCCAGAGCAATAGGTCAGCCATCCCGTGGGACTTGTCGCCCGCACCTCCCAGCCGGTCAACACATTCGCCCACGTCCTCACTCCCCACGGGGCTGAGGGGGCCGAGCTGGTAAATACGTGTCGTCTCACGTCCTCACTCCCCACGGAGCTGGGAAGGGGGAGCAAGCCCGGAAACACGTGCTGCCACGTCTACACTTCCTCGTATGTCTGATAGGGGGCGCTCTTCCCCCCCCTCCCCTCTCTCTCTCTCTCTCTCTCTCTCTCTCTCTCTCTCTCTCTCTCTCTCTCTCTCTCTCTCTCTCTCTCTCTCTCTCTCTCTCTCTCTCTCTCTCTCTCTCTTTCTTCCGTCTTTCCATGGTTTGAAAGGACAGGAGGCGAAGGATTTGCATCTTTCCCCGTGACACCTTACGCTTTAAGTATTATTAAATGGAGCGAATGCCCACCAGGCCTCGAACAGATACAGTGGGAGGGGAATAAGTGAACTAAATAGATAGTGGGCACCCCCTAGGTGGAAAATGGGCGACCCTCTGGGAAGATCGAGTGCATCCAAATCCTCTACTCACTGAAATTGTCAGTCGAAGTCGGCCCCCGGGCAGAAAATGTCCAACCCTAAGTTCACAAAGGGCTCTAGTGACACGTGTGCGAGTGCATTCGCCAAGCTCCGACGTCGCTTAATAATTTCTTTGTAGCCGAAAGCTACAAAGGTACAAAGGTTCTGGTGGTAGGAGCCCCACCCCCAAGAAATTGTGCGCTTACCCCCACCCTCTAGCGATGAAAAGCTATATCCGTCAGTGTGCCAAGCAACAGCTGGAATCACGTCACTGATCTTGATCGGACGTGGGGATCTAGTGGGGTCTGATGGGCAGTACCGTCTTAATCGAAGCTTATACGCCAGATGCATACCAAGTTCCATAGCCCTCATTGACGGCGTACCCAAATTCTAAGATGTCTTCTTGGCCATGAATTTTCCCACTGAACTCGATTATGACCGGATCAGCCTCGCGTAGCCTGATCTAACCTAACCTAGATTTACTTATCCTAACATGACCATGTGGAGATGGAATCCACGTGATTTCTACTTTACATTAATGAAGTGTTTGACCTGGGGCGCTGACGCATCTCTGCTCGCATGGTCTCGCATGATCTGCTCGCGATCTGGCCACCGCCGCCAGATCATTCCCACACTGTCACCCACACACAGCACGTGCGCGCGTGCACGTCTTGTGCACGCGGCTGCACGCCGCACGCCGGCTGGCCACACTGGAGACGACAGATAGGCCGGCTGGTAGACGGTGGCTATCTGACCGTCGCTACACCGCCGTCAGTCCGGTGAGGCGGGCAGAGGCGGACCGCAGCTGCCGACGGACGTCGCTGCTGGCCAGAGGACCCTGGTCCGTCACACACCGACACTGGGCAGGAGCCGAGGTGCCGCCACCCAGCCGTCTGGTGAGTGCTCCCTGACATTGTGTCTGGGTGGTGGTGCCTGGTGTTGGTTCGGGGTCCCTCTTCATATGGGAGGGAGGAGGAGGACCGTGAGGGCGCTCGGGTAATACTGGCGGTACCTAGTGGTGGGTCGGGGTTCCTCTTCATAGGGGGAGGGAAGAGATGGCTGTGATGTCTCTCTGGTAGCACTGGTGGTGCCTAGTGGTTGATCGGTGTCCCTCACTAAGAATCTCAGTGTACATCAATCATAACCACCGCGTTCACACTACCTTCAGCGCTGGCACAGCCACACACCTGCAGGCTTTTTCATGCAGAGCTACAGTGATTTCGGATGCGATACATCCACAAAGCAGTTCTGCTAGAAGTATACATATGAACGTAAATTTTCCCTAAGCCTGAACTCGAAACACCAGAACAGAAACCAGATAATTCGCCCAATTGCGAACCGGAGCGGATGGCGGGTGCCGACTGCGAGACGACCTCTGTGTTCAGTGCTGCCTGGACTGACATAAATGGTATGTGTTGCCTGCGAGGCGAGATCTAGGCTAACTCTCTACGGGAGGGGATCTATGGTTAGCTGCCTACGGGACAAGATGAATGGTTGGCTGACTGTAGGATGAGATTATGGTTGGCTGCCTGTGGGATGAGATCCATGGTTGGCTGCCTGTGGGATGCGATCCATGGTTGGCTGCCTGCTGGATGAGATCCATGGTTAGCTGCCTGCTGGATGAGATCCATGGTTGGCTGCCTGTGGACCAAGATCTATGGTTAACTGCCTGTGGGACAAGATCCATGGCTAGCTGCCTGTGGGACGATATGTATGGCTAGCTGCCTGCGAAAGGAGATTTAGGATTAGTTGCCTACGGGACGCGATCTATGGTTAGCTGCCTACGGGGCGAGATTTATTGTTAGCTGCCTAAGCTCGGGAATGTCGCCGCAAATTACTTTCTTTGAACAAATATTGAGAGTAGGGAAAGTGCCCACTCTGCGCCAGGTCTCCTAAATTTGCCCGTGCCGAGACCTTCACAACCTCCATTGAACTTTTCAACGCATATTATTAATAACCAGCAGAATCTTATTTCTACCGGTCCCCAGTTTCCACACAAATGTCAGGAGATACTAACAGGAGCTCATTGTTTAATTTGTTGTGTTTTCTTACCAGGACCACGCATGTGTACTCAACTATTATTAATTATACTGAAGTCAGAACAAGGGCATGGATTCCTTTTCACGCCAAGGCATGCATTTTATTTATTTATCTTAAGGCATATATTATTTAGGTCAGCTGTAGGCGAGATCTTCTTATTTAAACGGCATTAATTTCCCTTCGCCAAAGAATTGCATTGAACGTGAAGTCTTGAGCGTCACAATTGTCTTTTACCAAGCCCGCTGTGAAATCCTAACTCCGCTCGCACGTAGCACGCCCAAGGCGCATTTAGGGCACATGTCGCAACAATCAAGCTCATAGTGCCACTTTGCGTAGTAGCTGGCGCATGCGGCCTCACGGGACTGTCAAAATATTACAATTTTCGTGACAAATTAGGATCATGTTACAACGTGGGTCCTAAACACGTGGCGAGCGCCGAAATGCTGTTGGTTGTTCGAGGCGTAATTGCAGTTTCAAGTGTGAATGTCGGGCCTCACCGAGCCGCTCAGAATATTATGTGCACCATGCACGGCAGTAATCTCGCTTAGCCTCCTCTCTCCCTCTCTTTCTCTCACCTCTCTCTCTCACTCCATCCAAATTGCTCTCTCCTCTCTCTGTCTCTCCCTCTCTCTCTCTCTCCCTCTCTTTCTCTCTCTTCTCTCTCTCTCTCTCTCACTCCATCCATATTGCTCTCTCTTCTCTCTCTTCCTCTCTCTCTCTCTCTCTCTCTCTCTCTCTCTCTCTCTCTCTCTCTCTCTCTCTCTCTCTCTCTCTCTCTCTCTCTCTCTCTCTCTCTCTTTCTCTCTTTCTCTCTCCCTCCTCGTAGCTATCGAAGTATAAAAACATGTCAGTATAAGGCACCAGTAGGGGTTATGGGCAAGCAAGGGAAAGAGGATGATGGGCCATGTGGCCCCAGATTGCAGGCATAAGATCGGCCACTATATCGCAGATGGAACTTGTGGACCAGCTGCATCTAAGCTTTCTTCACAGCCCGTCAAGGAATGCATTTAATTCCGCCCAACTAACGCAAAAATTGTGGAATTTCAATAATGAGCAAGACATGCTTCGAAAATGCGTCACGGTGTTTTTACGTTTCGGAAAGTTCGTCCTTTTTCGGCAGGTGAATCCAAGCGCGTAAATAGCGCCCCGTAGTTTTCATACGAACATCGAAAACCAATTTGATTCAGCAAAAATTAGCTGCACATTTTGCCGCCTTCAAAATCATCTGTAAAATATGGTGGACGTACTTGAAGCTTAACCTTTGCTAACACAGATCGGGTGCGACTGATGCATCCTTCGTAAGGTTTTCGGAGACTAGAGATAATGTTTCGGTTTCGTAGGTAGAAGTGGCTATCGATAGTGATGAATCTAGTGATATTCAACTAGACTTGGACGACCTCAATGTGAGCTCATAAATGGTAGATGTCTTCAACTATGATAAGCGTCAGGTTATGCATCTTGGGTCTCGATATGATACATTTGGAGATGCTTCCTGGAGGTAGGGAATGTGGTTTCTTCGTTATGCAATTGGATGCCATTGAAGAGGAAAGAGACTGAGTAGTGTTGTCTCAACACTTGATGGGACAAATACCCTTGATGTAGAAAACAACGTACCTCAGCTATGAACAGGGAAATTAGAACGCTAGGAATCATTTATCGGAGTGTGAGGAATGAGAGCAGGAAAGTAACGAGAAAAGCACTGTGCTTAGCCTATGTGCGACCCTACTTGGAATATTGTGCGCAAACATGAAGATATTACGTAGAAAGAGATATAAATATGCGTTAGGCGTCAGGCGCAATGTTAATGTGGACATCGGGATCTCCAGAAAAGAAAGAAAGCAGGTAGGTTACTGGTGCCATTCAAAAACTCTGATATATGCGCCCGTGACAAGCGCTCCCACTTGTCACGAGACTAGTCTGCTGTGACCCGAATCGATGCCGGAGGCCATGTCCACCCCATACAACACCGTCAGTCCACGTCATCAAGACCCGAGCTGAACTCTGCAAAATGGTGGTCCACAGGTTCGAACGTGGGCTCAGCAGTGCATTTCAGACGCAACCCAACACTGTGCCGATGCTCTAGGCTGACGGCACGGCCATTGCTGGCTGCGACTTACCTGGCATGTCTTCCGGAAAGCTGCATTGCGCCCGCGACACGTGCCCGCTCGGCAGATATTGGTTCCGCTGCTGACTCGGTGATGCGCCTCCTATATCTGGTGGTGATGTCTACACATGGCGATGCTCCACATGTTGACGGTGGCGATGATCCACATAGTGGTGCTCCACATGGTGGTGCTCCACATGTTGACGGTGGTGATGCTGCACATGGTGGTGCTCCACATGGTGGTGCTACACATGGTGGTGCTCCACATGGTGGTGCTCCACATGTTGACGGTGGTGGTGCTGCACATGGTGGTGCTCCACATATTGACGGTGATGATGCTACACATGGCGATGCCACACGTATTGACGGTAGTGATGCTGCACATGGTGGTGGTCCCCACATGTTGACGATGATGATACCCCACATGTTGACGGTTGTGATGCTCCACATGTTGACGGTGATGATGCTCCACATGTTGACGGTGGCGGTGCTCCACATGTTGACGGTGATGATGCTCCACATGTTGACGGTGGCGGTGCTCCACATGTTGACGGTGATGATGCTCCACATGTTGACGGTGATGATGCTCCACATGTTGACGGTGGCGGTGCTCCACATGTTGACGGTGATGATGCTCCACATGTTGACGGTGGCGGTGCTCCACATGTTGACGGTGATGATGCTCCACATGTTGACGGATGATGCTCCACATGTTGACGGTGGCGGTGCTCCACATGTTGACGGTTGTGATGCTCCACATGTTGACGGTTGTGATGCTCCACATGTTGACGGTGATGATGCTCCACATGTTGACGGTGGCGGTGCTCCACATGTTGACGGTGATGATGCTGCACATGGTGGTCCCCCACATGTTGACGATGGTGATACCCTACATGTTGACGGTGGCAATGTTCCACATGTTGACGGTGGCGGTGCTCCACATGTTGACGGTGATGATGCTGCACATGGTGGTGCCCCACATGTTGACAGTGGCGATGCGCGACGGTCGAGCTGCCAACGTCGCCACTGCTGACATCTGTTGCAGGGGACATGAGCCGTGCTCAGGGTGCCATTAGCGGCCGAGCCAACTGCTGAAGGACGGCTTCCGTGCTGTTGACGGACATTGTGATGACAGTGACGTCAGCAGTGCCGAGTGTGACGAGTCACGCGCGCTCAGTGGGCCAGCATACTCAGCCTGGCGTCAGCAGTCAGAGCCACCACTACAGACCGCTCCTGTCGCAGACACTGGGATACCATTGTAGATCACTCCAGTCTGGTGCATGGGGCACCAGCAGAGGCCCCTCCAATCGGATATACTATTGCCCGCCACTCCAGTCTGGTGCATTCGGTCATACTCAGAGACCACTTCAGTCTGGTGCACTGGGGCGGGGATGGCCGAGTGGTTAAGGTGTCGGGCTATGGGTACCAAAGGACCCGGGTTCGACTCTAGCGCCACTCAGGACATTTCCCAATCCCGCGGCCCACCGGTGAAACAGTGTGGGCAGCGCCATTAGCCGTGGATGTGCATAAAGTGTGTCGTGAACCAACCAATAAGCAAACAAACAAACACAGTCTGGTGCACGTGGACACAATCTGAGGCAACGCCAGTCTGCTGCACAAGGATACTGCTAGAGACCACTCTGGCCACCGCCCACTCAGAAAAGTTTTTTTACTTCGTGAAGTTACAAAGGAACACATAATACAAATCTGCTTAGCCAGTATATATTTTGTACTGGACAAGATTCGGCAGGCATAAGGATTTTGGTTTGGTCATGGTAATGTGACTAGCTAGCAATTTGGCCGATAACGCTGGTCTGTTATAATTTCTAACTTACTTGGGTGATATTCAGGGGCGTGGCCACCGGGGGTGCAGCGGGGTAAATTGACACCCCCCCCCCCACCGTGAGATTGGGGGCGCCGCCTCCTGAAATTTGCGGAGGCCCCAGGGCGAAAAGGAGGCCCCAGGACGAAATGGAGGCCCCAGGACGAAATGGCCCCCAGGACGAAATTGAGGCCCCCAGGACGAAAAGGAGGCCTCAGGACGAACAGGAGGCCCCCAGGATGAAAATGAGGCCCCATGACGAAAAGGAGATTCTACAAATTAGGGACCTCGAGAAGGAGACCCATAATGTGAAAAAGAAATCGCCTACGGGAGGGTAGGAGGCCCCAGAAATCAAGAGAGTGCCAAAAATTGACACGGAGGCCCTCAGGACGAACAGGAAGCCATCCAGGACGAAACGGAGGCCCCCAGGAAGAAGAGGAGATTCTCCAAATCATGGGCCACCAAGAGGAAGCCCATAATTTGACAAAAGAGTCACCTAGGAGATAGTAGGAGGCCCCAGAAATCAAGAGAGTGTCAAGAATTGGCACGGAGGCCCCCAGGACGATCAGAAGGCCACCGAGACGAGGAGCAGGCCCCAGGACGAGGTAGCCCCCAGGACGAGAAGGAGGCCCCCAGGACGAAAAGGAGGTCCCAGGACGAAAAGGAGATTCTACAAATTAGGGGCCTCCATGGGGAGGCAGCGGGGCAATCGTCTCCACCCCTTGCCTTGAGACTTGGGGGGAACGCCCCCTGTAATTTGAGGAGACCACTATCCAAAAATGCATAGGATAAAAAGGTGCGCAAGGAGCCCGACGGGACAAGATGATGCTGTCAAGGAGGATCCAAGACTGACAGCGAGGCCCCCAGGACATGTAATCAGGTTCCTATAAGAGACGTAGAACAGAGATCATGAGGAGGCCCCCGGGACGAAAAAGAGACCTCCAGGACGAAAAGGATGCCACCGAGACGTGCAAGAAGCCACCCGCTGCTACACGAGAAGGCTTCCGATGGCTGGCAAGATATTCTTAACTTTGAAAATGAGGCCCCAAAGACGGAAGAGAAGGACCCTACAATAGAAAATAATGACAAGCGATATTCATCCGAACGCAAGAGGGGTACTATGATGAATAAGAAGGTCCCCCTAGGAATGAGAGAAGGCCACTGAGACCAGCCAGAGCAGGCCCACATTTTAGAGGACGAGTACCCTAGAAGAGAAGATTTAGGACAAGGACGCAAAAGCAACCTGCTAAGAGGAAAATGAGGCTCCAAACACAGATGAGGAGGGCTCCAAGACGTGAAAGGAATCCCATAATTTTAGAATGGAGTCACCTAGAAGAAGGTAGGAGGCCTCAGAAATAAAGTGAGTGCCAAAAATTGGCACGGAGGGCCCTATAATTGCAAAGGAGTCCCCAATACGGGAAGAGAGGCTCCAGAAAAGGAAAGGAGGCCCTAAGACGGAAAAGAAAGCCAGGTGATATGAGGTGGGGTTTCGGAGACGCAAAAATAGGGACCGAAACGAGTAATGTTCCACCAAAATAGAAGAGGATGATCCAGAGACATGGCAGGAGGCACCTAATTCGGAGGAGGACCCCACAGGCCTGGAAATAAGACTCCGTGATGAACGAGGAGGCCCTAAAATTGGAGAGAAAGGTCATTGGATTAGAGAGACAGCTCTCAGGCGAAAAAGAAGGCTCGCAGATGGCCAAAAAGGTCCCCGGGAAATGACAATGCCACTGAGATAGGAAAGGTTGCGTATAATTTGGAAGAGGAGGAACCTGAGAGAGAAGAGGAGTCCACCAGAAGATACGATACCACCCTTAAGATAGGCGAAGTTCGAATCAAAACGCAGAGCAAAAGGTCCTCAAGACGTGAGAGGAGGCCCTAATTTGACAACAACAAAAAACTAGAAGAGAAATGTGGGCCCTGCCGGACTCCAGAAGAGTCCCAAAAAAGGAGTAGGTCTCCAAGACTCAATGAGGCCCCGAAGACCGAAAAATATTTCCAAGAAAATGAGAGGAGGCCCTTAAGATGGGAGTGGTAGCAGGTATGAAGGGGTGTGAGATTTCCAAAATTAAATATTCCCTTAAGACTGGTGAGGCCTTGCCAGGATAAAGGAGGATGCCCACGAAGCGTGGCAGGAGACCCATAATTTGGCAGATATTGCCACTGGGACATGAGAGGAAGCCCCATGCCATGGTAAAGGGCCCCAGGATGTAAGAGAAAACCAAGACGAGAGAAGAGGACATTTAATATGGAGGAGGGTAGGACATAAGACGTTGAAAACCGGTAAAGAGGCTCCAGGAAATGGGACAAGATACTTACGGGGCGAGATGAAGCCTATAATTTGCAAGAAACTCCTAAGAAATGGTAGAAGTCCATATTCAAAATTGCGATATGGACCCAAAAAATCCAGCTGGGGCCCTTTCAAATTGCGCTGAGTCTGTGTGTACCAAAAATGTACGGCCGGACCATGAAATTAAATCTAGTGGCACGACGAGTCGTACCATTTCACAACAGTGTCATTGGGATCAAAGCAAATGAATCTGGAGCAACGAAAAGCACTCCGGACATGGGTCCAGCTCTGAAAAACACTCACAAAAACACACAAAAAGCACAAAAACACTCCAACTCTGGGGTCCAACAATGAGGTCAAAAAGCCTAAAACGTTTTAGACCAAAAAAGTCGCGGCAGCTAAAGCTCGCGCTTGGGATCCAAGCAAATGACGTCGGGGCCCAAAAGATCACACCGGACTATAGAGAAAAAATCGCGTCGCAGCCCTTGAAAATCACCCTGGAGGCCCAGAAGGGCGCACCGGTCCCCAAAAGTTGCAGCTGCTCCAAAAATCAGTTCCTAACCAGAATGTCACTCTGGGACAAAAATATACTCCTTCGGTTGCCGCAGTGGCATATCAAAGGGGAAAATTCCCCTCTATCCTGGGAGGCATAAGCTCCCAAGAATCGTGCTGGGGCTCCAAAACTTGCGCTGGGGCCACCAAAATTCGTGTCGGTCCACTATAATTCGCGCAGGGGTCTCCAAATAAGTACTTCGGGCCCCCGAAAACTCGTTCCGAAGCTCGAAAACTTGCAATAGGAACCGCCAAAATCGCGTTTGGTAACAGATAGGTACAACGCTTCCCACAAACTCGAATCTGTACCCCAAAATATCCCGCTCGGGACCCACAATTCCCATCGGTAGTCCCGTCAAAGCTCCACAAAATTGTCGTCTAGGCCCATACGTAAGAACAGCGTGACCACAGAAATCGAATCGGTATCCGAAAAAAAATAAAGCTGGAGCCTTCCAAAGTAAGCGCACCATGCCAAGAGCAAACAGTTCATTAATATTAAATCATGTTTTCCATTCCCGAACCATACTAAGGGCCTAAAAGCAATAGGAGGCCCTAACACAATGGAGGCCCCCTTTCGACTTTGCCCCCTGGAAGAATTTCGTGGCGACGCCACTGGTGATATTGTGTTCCATTCATGCCCAGTGATTGGTGGCGCATTACGGGGTACGCCATGTATATATCCGGTTGTTCGTGGCACCAACTGGTGATAGCCTCGGCTGTGGAGTCACCCGCAGAAGTGAGCCTCTGAGGTGTGACGTAATCGACGCTGCGAAGCCCTGATTGGTGGATGACATGACCATTACTGGCGCCCTGGATGACTATCAGTAATGTTCCGGCTGATTAACTGGAAGGCGTTTTTGTGACAAGCGGGGGATTTTCTTGCCGGAACCCAAACGTGTACGGAAATACTTCTGGTGGACTTCTGGTTATCACTTCTGGTGCAGCCTGCCAGAAACGTGGTGCTCGTTCGACTGCCTACCAATCACGAATTGTCTGCCTTTTTAGCGAGCGGAATCTGCAGTGTGGCAGGGATCTCCCAGAGAGATGGAGAAACTATTTTAGTCGGTGGATAAAAGTGCGGCGAATTCGCACCGCGTAGATAGATAGCGTGGGATGTAAGCCATGCTATTCGCAGACCGGATAGTGAATGCCCAATTTAGTTGAGCTGAAGATGTTTAATGTTCGTGGGCGTTGACATTATTAATTCCGCACGGAATGAAGAGAGAACAATTTCCCCGCCTACTGAAATAACGTGTAATCGCCATAGCTTCATGCCATGATTAGCAAGGTGGGCCCGCTTCTCTGTACACTCTCCCCCCGCGGTCGAGATGTAAGCCACCGGGAAATTCGTGGCACGCTAAACGTTCGTAACAAAATTGTTAGTTGAATTGGAATTTAGCTAGCGTCAAATCAACTAATTTTCGAGTAAGAGAATGATGTTTTCAAAAAGAGGCCTTCGGGACCGAAGTAGATCATGAAGTGATCCATTAGCAAAGTCACTTTTGTAGTAAAGCTGCCGGGACATGTGTGCTAGCGAATAGTAGCTCATTGCTAGCGAATTACGTCCTTGCAAGAGCCCCTTTTCTATTGTGTCCAAAGCACTGAAGCAGTTCAATGTCACGGCACGCGTTCAGCCGCAACTCATTATTAATTATATTTTAAACATTTTCTGTTTTATTTGTTTATGAGGTACCTACTGATGATACGAACGGATGTGGAGCATATTCATTTTGGCGAATGATCACCACGAGAAAAAAAAAACATAGTTGAAAGACTTGGCAACCCCAGATTTGGTGCTAAGTTCGAGGTTAACCCGTTCCGTCTCGGAGGGGGTCTTCAACCCCCCCTCAGGTTTTTCGCAGATAGCGGACGAACGGTGCGCGGCAGCGCGCCCAAATTTGGCATATCTTTTCCCACATCAATTTGACATGCAGATTCAACATTGTTAGGTCAGATCATCTAGGATCAACGAGTTAATTAAGGTCAAGTGAGGACACCTCCAAAAAAGTTCAACCAGTCGTCACGCTTTAACGGATACAGATATTTTAATGAAACTTTCAGCGTTTGCTTATCTTTACGGATGCAACAAAACGTACGAGTTGAATGTTTATTTGTTTTTCGTTTTTGACTACATATAAATTTTGCGTATATGCCAAATTGCAGTTCAAATACAGTATTCTGGCTAAAGTAAGCATTGTTTTATGAGGGAAAGTTGACTTCCAATAACGTTTCTCGGTCTGCTCTATCCATTGGAAAAGGAAAATTAAAGAAAACTTGAAAACTCAAAAAAGAAAATTGTGGGGGCCAAAAAATTATAGGCCTGGTAGATTTCGCTGTCCTTTTCACATTCCAATTTTTTTTCTTCATATAGCATCGAAAATGAACTCCCCAGAGTCAAAAACATAATGTAAGTGGTGAAAAGTCGTGAAAATCCAGCTCCCTGGTGACGTCACTTTTGGGGGAACATTGTTTTGGAGGGTGGACCCGGACCCTACTCGTCTTTTTCGTTTTCGTGCGATGCTTAGTTTGGATTTTAGAGGGGTCTTCAACCGCCCCCCCTCCAGTGAGGATTTGACCGGAAAGACGGCGCTGTTTAAAAGAGTGATTTGGGAGTCACCTCAGATCGCGGCACGATGACGTCATAGGTATCTATGGGCCGACTAATTTGTCTGGACACCCTTCCCTCCATTTATGGTTCTTCGGAGTTTAGGGGCGCATCGACTACATCGGTCATGCAGCATTTATTTATGGTTCTTCCTTCTATTTTCATTGTTCCGCAGTTTTACAACGCGCTTGATCACTACCATGAAACTTCCAGACATCTTCATATAGGGTGCTCAGTTGAAGGTCTATTTGCATCATTTATAAAGCAAATAACAATGACAGATCAGCCGCCCGTGACAGGTCGGTGACCCGGGATATAATTCCTCACTTTCAAACGAGAGAATTCCCGTCAGTGATCCGTGAATTAGGGCAGTGACTAAAGAAAGGTCAGTTGTCCAGGAGAGTTCCGTATCCTAGGTGAGTGGCCCGGGAAGCGGCGGTGCACCATAGAGGCCTATCAGGAGCTCATGACCCCGAGAGTTCACGGACCTATGTCAAGTTCACTGACCTATGTCGAGGTCGGTGACCTCCAGAGAGGCCAGTGACCGGTGGCCCGGGAGGCATCAGCGACCAGTCACGGGTCAGTTGGAGGCGTGGCGGCTGACTGCTACCACTCCAGCCGAGCGGTGGCATTGCTTTTGGGTGGTGGAGGGCGGAGGGAGGAGGGCAGAGGGCAGATGGAGGGTGGAGGGCGGAGGGCGGAGGGCAGAGGGTGGAGGGTGGAGGGTGGAGGGTGGAGGGTGGAGGGTGGAGGGTGGAGGGTGGAGGGTGGAGGGTGGAGGGTGGAGGGTGGAGGGTGGAGGGTGGAGGGTGGAGGGTGGAGGGTGGAGGGTGGAGGGTGGAGGGTGGAGGGCGGAGGGCGGAGGGCGGAGGGCGGAGGGCGGAGGGCAGAGGGCAGAGGGCGGAGGGCGGAGGGCAGAGGGCAGAGGGCAGAGGGCAGAGGGCAGAGGGCAGAGGGCAGAGGGCAGAGGGCAGAGGGCAGAGGGCAGAGGGCAGAGGGCAGAGGGCAGAGGACAGAGGACAGAGGACAGAGGACAGAGGACAGAGGACAGAGGACAGAGGACAGAGGACAGAGGACAGAGGACAGAGGACAGAGGACAGAGGACAGAGGACAGAGGACAGAGGACAGAGGACAGAGGACAGAGGACAGAGGACAGAGGACAGAGGACAGAGGACAGAGGACAGAGGACAGAGGACAGAGGACAGAGGACAGAGGACAGAGGACAGAGGACAGAGGACAGAGGACAGAGGACAGAGGACAGAGGACAGAGGACAGAGGACAGAGGACAGAGGACAGAGGACAGAGGACAGAGGGCGGACAGCTGACGGCACCCTGATGACTGTCACCGCCATCATCACCAGCCGCGGACACAGTCTGACTCTGCACATATGTAGGCAGCGATGGCCGCCGAGCCTCGTGGTCTGACGAACCGGACACGGTGTGTTGGGCTGGCTATCTGCCGGCACCGCTTCGCAGATAGGGAGTGCCTAGTTGAAGTTGCTGGTAGAAGCTTTAGTAACCTAGGTAAATTTGCAGTGCACTTTAGCAAACTAGTAGTAAACCCTCTCTGCGAAATGTACGACTCTGAGTCTATGGAAACGCCAGGTCGCTGCGCTCTTTCCAAGTATACAGCGGTAAGATGCACCTTGAATTGCGCCGCCCGGCAGGTGGATATTGCGGCGCAGTCTGCACTCAGGGGTTGCCCCATGTCAGTCCGTTGGACATGGCGAGAGGCTTGTGGCTTATCCATGCATCTTTGAGAAACGAGGAAAGGCACATGTAAGCTGAATACGGTGCATCATGTGTGTACAGCACATGTGTACAGCATCTCAGATTGTAAACGTATAGTTTCGATACACGGAGCCAATGGTGCAGGAACTGCTTTAGAGAGTGTGTATGTGGGGCAGAGGGAGCCATGCTGATGTCGATGCTTCACATGCAATGTCCATAGGATCAATGTTGAGCTCGTCAAAAGTTGGGGACGGAGGTTGTTGATCTCCGGCTCCACATCCATATACGGCGAGGATAAAGTAGCGTTGCCTGTGTTCGTCATGCCTAGTTTCCGGCTTGCGGTCCCGCTTGATTCAGCGTGCCGCTGCTCTTGGCCTGCAGTGTCGCACTGCTGGACCAGGTCCAGTGAGGTTCACTTGGCCTGCACTGTCGCATTGCTGAACCAGGTACAGTGTGGTTCACTTGGCCTGCAGTGTCGCACTGCTGGACCAGGTCCAGTGAGGTTCACTTGGCCTGCAGTGTCGCCCTGCTGGACCAGGTCCAGTGAGGTTCACTTGGCCTGCAGTGTCGCACTGCTGGACCAGGTTCAGTGAGGTTCACTTGGCCCGCACTGTCGCAATGCTGGACCAAGTCCAGTGAGGTTCACTTGGTCCGCACTGTCGCACTGCTGGACCAGGTCCAGTGAGGTTCACTTGGCCTGCAGTGTCGCCCTGCTGGACCAGGTCCAGTGAGGTTCACTTGGCCTGCAGTGTCGCCCTGCTGGACCAGGTCCAGTGAGGTTCACTTGGGTGTGTCGCCCTGTCCTGGCTGACGGCATGGTCTGGCTCAGATTACCTGCAGGCGTGTGCTCTGCGCCACAGATCGCGGCCGGACCAGCGTCGAGCACAGCTGGTGTCGCCCGGCGATGTGCCATCTGTGAAGGACGCCGGAGCTGAGGTCAGCGGCAACATGAACACCGACAGCATGAGCACCAGCAACATGAGCTTCGGCAACGTGAGCGCCCTCGGGTCCCGCAACGAGTTGACCAGGTCAGTATCGACGAGCACAAGAGAGCGCTTCAGCATGCACACAATATCCAAGGTGTTACTACGGCTCGATGAATGGCATGCTGGAAATGGATGGCCGAGGCGAGGTGATAATGGGTGCCAGCCGGGGCGAAGTTGTAATTGATAGTGGTCCAGGCGGGATGGTAATTGATGGGAGGGCTTTGTCGGTTTGTAGTGTGCACACCACACACGTCTCGTTTGAAGCCGTAATATGACAGCCGAAAGTCGAATAGGCTGTCATACTCACTGACAGCAGGAGATGTGAAGAACTCATAACCTCACGAATGGATGGCATTTCTTGAACGTTTCAACGCCGCTGCCACTTCACTACGATTTTATTCCGCACCCTATCCGAGAAAACAGGAAAGATTTGTTTTTGAGAGCCCGCAGGAAACAGAAAAGAAAAATGTGACTCGCAGTGCAATTTTATGAGCAATATAATAAAAATGGAGGAACCTTCAAGATGCACTGAGAGCATAGCCTAGTGTGAATGGAAAATGAGCAACCAGAATGCACGGGAAAAGTTATCTTGTTTCCCCAAGAATAATGGAGAGTGGTATTAGGCTTGCGCCGACAGGTCATTTCCAATTAACTCAGGTAAATCGCATTGCCAACATGGCGATCCATGCACTTTTGATGGCGTAACGAGCATGTGAGGTCCCAGGATCTTGTCACGCAGTGGACGGGACCTGAACATATGACGCGACAGGGACCCATGACCTTGTGCCACGAAGGACGGGACCCGACTATATGACGTGGTAGGATCCCATGATTATGTAATGTAACGGACGAGAGCCATGATAGTATAACACAGTGGACTGAACCTAATCATATTTAGTGTAGCGGAGAGGGCATGCAATTTGTGCTTTCTAAGACTTAGGAAATTTTTCGATACAGGAGCATTACATCAGTGTAGAATGGATCCTGGCGACGCTTCTAAACATGAAGTTGGCAAGATCAAAGGTAGCGTCATTTCAGTCGCTGGACATCGGGCCCCGTTATTATCAGTGTTTTGTGATGTCGCGTCATCCTTTGCCCTGGCATGAGTTGTTTAGAACTGGCATCATGAAACAGGTTAGCAATCGAATTTGGACTCCATGAACGCCAACGCATATGCAGCAAGAGAAGGTGAATACACACTACCAAACGAATTTCGGTCAGCTGCTGATATGAGCCGTCATTCTGAATCCCTGACCATTACGTGTTCCTGTGCAGTCGGTACTGTCACCTCATGTCTCATCGCGGGTGTGAAGAGAACCAAATGGCAATCGGCAACACTTTCTATATGATAAATATGCAGGAACGTATCCGACCCCTTACTCCACAGCGCACCCTAAATTTGACCATTGTGTTTGGAAACAGTACAGCAGCTTGGACTATTTCATCAATGATTCGAGTCCATGCCACCAACCTACGGTCGGTGGTAGTTTCCTTTGCATTGCTTTGTTCGATTGTGCCAGACTTACTACCGCTAGTAAGTCAAAATAGCATAACCTCTTAGTCTACGCAACTAAGCTTCTTCAGGAGCAAATACCGGTGGTTTTCTGACTTACGATTAGCATAGAGCGACGTCATAAGGACAAACATTTGTTTACATTTCGCTGTTCCCGTCCAGATTGAGACAGATAATTTGTTGAGAATCGTTCAGAACAAGTCGATTAGTATTTGATCGACATCGGTGCCGAACGTCGTCATTGGACGGGAGGAGCGATATGAATTAAACGTACTCTGCTGCTATGAGCATCACAACCATGAAACATCACTGCTACATGCCTTGCTTCCCCCAACACTACTCTACACCACAATACCTCTCCTGACACTACTGTGCTACACGATAACCAATAGCCGCATTATGTATATCTTTTGCCATCACTGCTATGCTCAAATAGGGCCACACGACATTATTGCTGCATGACATTACTGCGCCTAAGCTACTATAATGCGGGGCGGGGATGGCCGAGTGGTTAAGGTGTCCGGCTATAGGTACCAAAGGTCCCGGGTTCGACTCTAGCGCCACTCAGGACATTTCCCCAATCCCGCGGCCCACCGGCGAAACAGTGTGGGCGGCGCCATTAGCCGTGAATGTGCATAAAGTGTGTCGTGAACCAACCAATAAACCAACAAACAAAGCTACTATAATGTGACATTTTCCTCAAATTGTACACTGCTCCCGACATCCCTGCTATGCAGCATAACCACCACGCGGTACTGTCGTTATACACCTAATGTGATGCCGCTGCTATACGCTTCACCTCAGATTTGGGGAATGGCGAGTGGACACTACTGTTCTATGCGAAATACATAGTGCACTCCAAAAGAAAATGCTAAATTTGCTCCGATTGGAGTGAAGTGCCATGCCATCCCCCCTCGGGGGTTTGCGCTCATGAACAACACTAACCGTAATGTTCACACAACAATGTCAAGAAACGTGGGACCCATTTTTCTATCCATGCGCATCTCCTTATCCAGCGTACGATCCTCTGCGCTCAAATATAACTAACACTCCGGAACTTCCGCACATTTTCACTTCTGGATGCGTCCACGATGTTCCGGTATCTTGCACAATGAAACACAAGAAGCATAAGAAGAGAAGCACTGGCTAGTGACTGCATGCTACATTTGCACAAAAGGTGATTACGTTAGATACTTGCTCCTTACATTATTATTTCCAGAGCCGAATAAGAAGGCACCAACTACTAAACTCGCGCGGTCCGCCCTCCCCTGGCCATCGTTCCGATTCCGCGACTCGTCCAGTACACAGACGCTGACCTCAGGGTCGATAAGAGGCCGCCTGCAGCTGGAGCCGACCATCCGACAATCTGCTGAACAGGATGCAGCCGCGGATATGGCGGCGGGGGATGCCACAATCACAGGCTTGTCCCGCTGAGCTCACCAAACCACCCAGCACAGTGTACATCTGCACGGCCGGGTGTCCCTCAGACACAGAGCAGAACTGGATATGACCCGACCTCAGATCACCGCGGAGGCTGGACATGATAGTGGTGTAGACCAGCTAGGGGCAGAACTTGATGTGACCTGATCTCAGGTCACCGCGGAGGCTGGACAGGATGTGGTGTAGACCAGCCATAGAACATAACTGCACGTGACCTGCCCTCAGGTCATCACAGAGGTCGGGCAGGATGGTGGTGTAGACATGCCACAAGGAAGAACTGGACGTGACCTGACCTCAGGTCACCACAGAGATTGGACAGGATGTGGTGTAGACCAGCCACAAGGCAGAACTGGACGTGTCCTGACCTCAGGTCACCCCAGATGATGGACAGCATGGTGGTGTATACGAGCCACAGGGTAGAACTGGACAGTGACCTGACCTCAGGTCACCACAGAGGATGGACAGGGTGGTGCAGACCAGCCACGGGGCAGAACTGGACGTGACCTGACCTCAGGTCACTACAGAGGATAAACAGGGTGGTGTTGTGACACGAAAGCACACTCTCACCCCTCCCGCTGCTCATTTTATGCGATATTTAGGCGCTCGCACGCACCATAATGTGAACGCTATTATGGTGTCTGGTGACGACATTCTTGAGTTTGGTGACGTTCTACTATCAACTCTATCATCACCACGTACTGCATACCAAACCATTCAGTTCAACTGCATCTAATTAACTGGAATAGGTTGTAATTAGCTGTGTTTCCAATATGAGGCAGCACAGCATGAGAGACGCCAAATGGAAATAACTATGGTGAAGTGGAACCTTTACTCACGTGCTTGCGAGGGAGGGCAACAGGTCTCTAAAACTGGGCTTCATGAATTGCTTCCAATAGGCTAGGGATGAAAGCCACTGAGTAACTGGGCCCACGGATCCTCACCTCCCAGCCTATACCACGATCCATATGTGCACATGTGACATAGTCAAGCCGGCATCTCCCCATGTTCTTACACATCAGTCCACAACATGCCTACATAGAGAGCATGCTGACGATTGCTGTGTTAAATCCGATTTGTTAGGTGGCGCGGTTGATGGATCATACGGGCTGTTTTTCTCTCGGGATTCAATATTGCCTTCGGTCATTACCCACCGCGCGTATTTATTATAAGAAAAAAACAGCTCAAAAGTGAGCAATCTCGTTCACCTTTTATCTCGCTTGCACATGACTGAGCGGAAGATTACGCGAATAGCCCAGCAAACTGTTCACCGTAAGGATATTGCAACATGACTGGTTTAATGCTGTGTTTCACTTCACGCTCCACTTCAATGCTACATTACCTTGCTAAGCTATAGAGCGCATTTGTGCTTGCTGTAGCAATCTCTACATGACTAAGGTCTATGCATACCAAAATTACAAATGAATGCACGCATCGCCTTCGTAATCAGGGGTAAGAGCCACCATGTATCAACACCCTACTGCCGTTTAAGCCGCGTTTCCAATGTAAAGTTCCCGTATACCATGTCGTGAGTTTGAGGCCTAGCTTGATCTAAAGACGAATCAGAATTGCTGCGCAGTTCTGAGCAGTAATTACGAGCTAGGGCGAAGTAGGAGCTGAGTCTACTCCTGTGTGTATGCTGCAGAAGGATATCGAACCCGACCCGACCCGACCCGATCCGACCCGATCCGATCCGACCCGACCCGACCCGACCCGACCCGACCCGACCCGACCCGACCCGACCCGACCCGACCCGACCCGACCCGACCCGACCCGACCCGACCCGACCCGACCCGACCCGACCCGACCCGACCCGACCCGACCCGACCCGACCCGACCCGACCCGACCCGACCCGACCCGACTCGACCCGACCCGACCCGACCCGTCCCGACCCGACCCGACCCGACCTGACCCGACCCGATCCGACCCGACCCGACCCGACCCGACCAGAACCAGCACGGCTCGACCATGACGCTTTTCAAGCCGTGATAGCATTTTGTTGCAGCGCTTCGCGTCCTAATGTATGCAATTGGAGTCAGAGACTCTCTTTTAAGTTTGATGAATACCCATTTCTGTCTTAACATTCTCTTTGAGTGCGCGTAATCTGGGTTCAAAGAAAGAAGTCAGCAGCAGAATTTACATTCACATGCAATTCTCAATTCAGGTCCACGGCGCTATGCAAATTTCCAAGCTTTAATCTTGTTAGTCGGAGCCAGATTCGCTCTTTTCATTTGGAAACTTGCTAACTTTTATCACAATGTGTGTTTTTCAAGAACTCTGTTCAGCTGTTCCAATCCGTGTTCAAAGGAAAGGGCGAAACTCCCGTGCTCGAACGGGAATGTCTCACAGGATCCCGCGGGGTCTCGGGCGAGAATATCTCGCAGTGTCACGCAGGGTCTCGGGCGAGAATGCATCGCATGGTCTCGGACTGACGTAGAGATGTCTCGCAGGGTGAAGTAGGGTCTCAGGCTGGAATGTCTTGCAGGGTCTCATAGGGTCTCGGGCGAGAATGCATCGCATGGTCTCGGAAGGAGATGTCTCGCAGGGTGACGTATATTCTCGGGTGGGAATGTCTCGCACCACAGCCGACATTCGCCATCCATCCCCGGTGACAAATCTGTAAATGTTTGGACATTCATCCTGAGATCTCAAGTTCAAGGTGAAGAAGGAAGCACGCATCCTAAAACTGCTTTTGGTAGTGTAACCTGCGAACGCATCGTATCCGATATCGCTTTAGTTCTGCACGCAAGCTACAAGACATGTCAAGGTATACAAGTTATGCGCCCATGACCAAGGTAGAAAATACTATGGCTTTACTGAACGGATTTTCGAGATGACCAGAATGGACGTCTCGAACGATGACCAGAATGGACGTCTCGAACGATGACCAGAATGGACGTCTCGAACGATGACCAGAATGGACGGATAATCCCCTCTTGTTCGCTGCCACCGGACCCACCTGCCGACCCGCGCCACCGGGGGATCGTGTGGAGACCGGCCACTGGCTCATCAGGCCGCACAGAGCAGGACAGCTTTAGTGTTCACCCGTTCTGTTCGCAACTCAAGTTCGGGACAGCCCGGCACTTGAACAGCTGCCCGCAGCTGACAGAGACGTCAGAACGGCCCGGCACTGCAACCCCTGCCCGCGGCTGACAGAGACGTCAGAACGTCCCGGCACCCCAACCCCTGCCCGCGGCTGACATAGGTCGATATTCAGCTATAGATGAATCTTTAATGGTCGCCCTCGTTCGTCCACCGCCCGTATATGAGGCGTAAGCTGTTGGGAGCTACTGCTGTCCCAATACATTAATCCGCTTAACTTTGCAGAGAGGAAGTAATTCACCCCCACCGACATCCATTCATTGGCAGTGCAGCTCTATTTCAGTGCCCCTGGATATTCAATCAGTAAGCCAACGACGTCTGCCGGTGACCCATTAATTACATGGGTCTTTGTACACCATCGGAGAACTGTGGCTTCGGATCTGATATGACTTTCATAAGCGCATGCGGAATCGCAATCAAGGGGAACATTCGAAGCTCTTTCCATTTATTTGGAAATGAATGTGACGAAAAAAAAACATTTCACTAGTCAGTAGGTGATGAAGTGCATTCTTGAAGCCACGGGTGTGAACATGGTAGATGGCTCGAGCTGTCCCCGCTCAAGGATTGTAAGTTCAACGAGCGCAAGCGCAGGTTCATCAGACGCACTAACTCTTGACTTCTGCTCACCTACTTGTTCGCGCAAGAGTTATCATCTATGTACTGTTGATGCTGGGAATTGTAAATCAGGGATGTACGTTCGGTTTTGTTGCCGGCGACTATGTACCACACATCGCATCACACTACTCAGGGTTTTGAGACAGGTGCTGGGATTCGTTTGCCTGCAATATGCAATATATAAACGGGGTATGCCATAATTATTTGACACATTACCTGATGAAATATTACCTGTTGCGACATTACCCGACAAGACTACCTAATGCGGCGATGGGACATTCCCTGATACATCACCCTACAAGACATCACCTTGTAAGACATTACCTGATACGACACTACCTGATACGACATTACCTGATACGACATTTCATGATACATTACTTGACACGACATTATGCTGATTCTTTCAGCTTTCGACAATCGATAGAAATTACGTGTGTAGTGCACTCCTTGATAAGCTTCCACCTTCTACCAACATTACTTGTCCGTGATATTAAGAAAGATGGTCACTGTCGGTCATGAACACTAATTCATTTTTAACGATAGACTACATGCATTGCAAAGAAAGAATGGCGATGCCTCACAACATCTCGATAGTCCGTGATAATACGGCTGACGAATACTGACGTACTCACTGTCTTGCGATGTTCTGTGACGAACTGGTGTGATGTGCTGTGATGTCGCCGTCACACTGATGTGACGGTGTGTTGTAAAGTCACTGTACCACTGATGTTGGTTGGTTATTGGAGTTTAGGGGCACGTCGACTCCGTTGGTCATGCAGCGCCCATAATATCGTTGTCCCACTGATGTGATAATGTGCTGTGACGTCGGCAGGTTCTCGCCGTCGCTGATGACCCTGACGGCCGTTCTCATCACCATCTACATGATAGTGGGACTATTTGGCAACGCCATCACAGTCGCGGCGTTGGTGCGCTGTCCGCGCGTGCGCAATGTCACCGCTGCCTTCATCTGCAGGTCAGGACGGGTCAGGTCAGGTCAGGCCAAGTGAGGTCGGATCTGGTGGCGTACTCATGGTTAGCTGGGGTCAGGTTGCACGACGTGTGTCAGGTCATGGTGGGTCATGTGATGTCCGGTCAGGTGGGTATATGTCGCGTGAGATGCACTAGGTCAAATACGTTAGGTCACCACGTGATGAGGTAAGTATGGTGACGCTAGGCGGATCACAGTTCTGCTACTGGAACATATATGCTGGTGGGTGGTGCATGCGTTCATATTAATTAGAAACGGAATGCGATCCAACAATTGCTAGCTTGAATCAGTCCACTAGAGTTTTACGTGATTTGAAGGCAAACGTCAATGATATCGGTGGTTATGATCATCGGTGGCACATGGTTGAGTTAAACTAAATCCATGGGCGTTATTAATACGCGAAATATGTATCTGTTGCCCAATGTGTACCAAACTTGTGGATGATCTTACCGCACCTAATTCGCAACACAGATCGTCACGCCTACAGCATGCGCAGCATCCGCTTCCTTCACACATCCTCATCAATCCGTCCATCTCTCGTACCCGCTCACTAGCCCGTAGTTCCTGGGCATCTGTTGTTCCTACTCACTAGCCCGTAGTTCCTGGGTATCTCTCGTATTTGCTCACTAGTCCGTAGTCCCCGTCCACCTCTCGTACCCGCTCACTAGCCCGTAGTTCCCGTTCATCTCCCGCACCCGCTTATTAGTCCGTAGTTCCCTCAGTATTCGTAGTTCGTCGTGTGATGCGTACAACACACAAGCAGCTACTCAAGCAAGAGCCACTGGCTCGTGGTCAGATTTCCAGCCATTGTTGCATACCCGGGAATAGCCTCACATATGGTACAGCTCACAACGCAGCCGACCCCTGTGACGTCAGTTGGCTCCCCAATATCGCACTGAGACCACTTCGCAACCACTCGTACAGGACTCAACGCACTGAGACCACTTCACTCCCATTCATGTAGCAGCATCGCATTCAGACCACTTCACGTCCATTCATATAGCAATATCGCACTCAGACGACTTCGCAACCACTCGTACAGAAATAGACGCTCTGAAACCACTTCATACCCATTCATATAGCAATATCGTATTCGGACCACTTCGCATCCATTCATATTGCAATATCGCTCTCAGACATCTTCACAGCCATCTATATAGCAATCAACGCGCACGCGAACCATAATGGAACGACGCGTAGTCTCCGCTCGAACGCATCAGCTGGATTAACGTGGAACGACACACAATCAGCCGAAGACAAGACGAAATCGATGGTGCACACGGCGTATGACCACACATGGGGCATACGTGTAGGTCACTGGCCCATGAACGGTGGTGCGCACGGTATATGACCACACATGGAGCATACGTGCAGGTCACTGGCCCATTGACGATGGTGCGCACGGTATATGACCACACATGGGGCATACGTGCAGGTCACTGGCCCATGAACGGTGGTGCGCACGGTATATGACCACACATGGAGCGCACGTGCAGGTCACTGGCCCACGAACGATGTGTTGAGGAGAATACCCATTGCTCAGCATCCAAGAGCGCAAAACGCGTGAGCGATTCCTCACAGGTAATCGCTTACTCACATACTATGTCGAAAATTTGGACACAAGCAAATAAGTAGTAGTACAGTGCAATGTACGCCGCATGCCAGCCAACATCGCCTCTCCAGCAAACTGCCAACATCCCGCGCGTCTCGCTTGGATGCTTACATCGGATACGAACGCTATGTTGTGCATAGGTGTCCGTGATATATGTTGTGACGTAGTACCGTGTACGTTGACCGCTCCTGCCATGACCTCTGGTAGTACCACCAGATTGGTGGCAGCTAGTTCGCCCCACTAATAGATGAAAACAAATAATTGCTTCTTTATATGCGTCTGATATGAGGTATGTGGAATGTATGACATTGATTCTGCCTGAACAGGTTAAGATACATTAATACAACTCCAACAACGTTCGAATATATCCTTTGAACTGGTCCATAACCCGAGATGAAATACGCCTAGTTGTCACGTATAAAGGAGCTTCAGTTGAGTATCCAGATGCGAGAAACGTGCTGGGTAAACGTGAGGAGACGATTGTTTGTCAAATAGTATGCAAGCTGTTGCCAAGCAACGCGCCCTGCGACCTTCATGATTGCGGGTAAATACCCAGTGGATGTCCGTCCGATGTGCAGCAAACTAGCTTCTGGCCAAAGGTTTAGCCAGCTGATAGCTGTAGATGTGCCGGCTTGCTGGCCGGCGTCCGTCGCATCACAGTGCCTGGCACATAGAGCTAATTATCTGGCACAGAGAGCTAATTACCCGCTGAGCAGCGTCTCCGAGCCGTTGGCCGGCCGACGGTCGATCTTCACCTCCGCCGGGTGTGGCGGGCCGTATGGCAGCGCTGCCGGTCAGTCTGGTATGGAAGCCCCCAGCAGCCAGGCACTCGCTGAGTCGTCACCGACGGTGGACTGTCGCGCCGCGCTGAGCACACGGCCACGGAGTTGATGTCGACTGAGTCGTCATGAACAACGGTGGGCTGTGGCGCTGCTCTGATGAGGAGACAGCCACGGAGTTGATGTCGACTGAGTCGTCATCAACAACGGTGGGGTGTGGTGCTGCTCTGAGGAGACGGCCACGGAGTTGATGTCGACTGAGTCGTCATCAGCAACGGTGGGCTGTGGCGCCGCTCTGGGCAGACGGCCACGGAGTTGATGTCGACTGAGTCGTCATCAACAACGGTGGGCTGTGGCGCCGCTCTGATGAGACGGCCACGGAGTTGATGTCGACTGAGTCGTCATCAGCAACGGTGGGCTGTCGTGCTGCTTTGAGGAGACAGCCACGGAGTTGATGTCGACTGAGTCGTCATCAACAACGGTGGGGTGTGGTGCTGCTCTGAGGAGACGGCCACGGAGTTGATGTCGACTGAGTCGTCATCAGCAACGGTGGGCTGTAGTGCTGCTCTGAGGAGACGGCCACGGAGTTGATGTCGACTGAGTCGTCATCAACAATGGTGGGCTGTCGTGCCGCTCTGATGAGGAGTCGGCCACGGAGTTGATGTCGACTGAGTCGTCATCAACAACGGTGGACTGTCGCGCCGCTCTGATGAGGAGACTGCCACGGAGTTGATGTCGACTGAGTCGTCATCAACAATGGTGGGCTGTGGTGCTGCTGATGGAGTTGATGTTGACGGCCGCCCGCTGCCGCTTGATGGTCCACCGAACAGAGGAACAGCAGTCTTTGTAAACAAGCAGACGCGATTCAGAGGAGGCTTCTCCAGAGTGCATCACTCGAGCCACACGAAGATGTGGGCGCCAAGTTGGAGCACAACTTTCCTACAGATAGCGGTCTAAGTTGTGTAATTATTGGCAGTGCAGTGGTGTGATTATTGCAGAGTTCAATGGGTATGGCACTTCGATGTTCATCAAACCCAACTTTGACATGTTGCAATGTCTTCGGCATGCCCAATGTCAGAAAAACAGTCCTGAAATACGCTAGGGCCATTTGAGATGACTGCCTCCAAGCTGGAAGCTTTAAATCATATACTAAAAGTGTCAATGGCATATAAATGACACGCATATAACAACTACAGTTGTAGTGACTGTTGTTATGTCACAACTCATTGTGATGATTGCACAATGCAATTTGCACGAAGTAGCTTAATTAAGTTATATAAGATTTACATATTTTAAGTTAAGTTATAGCCAAATAAGCAGATCAGGTGATTCCAAATAAATCGCCAATTAAGATCATTATTCCACAAGCAGGCTATGGTGGCACCCTCACCAGCAGTCCCCCTGTGTAGTTAGGCTGTGGTGGCACCCTCACCAGCAGTCCCCCTATGTAGTCAGGCTGTGGTGGCACCCTCACTAACAGTATGTAGTCAGGCTGTGGTGGCACCCTCACTAACAGTATGTAGTCAGGCTGTGGTGGCACCCTCACCAACAGTCCCCCTGTGTAGTCAGGCTGTGGTGGCACCCTCACCAGCAGTCCCCGTATGTAGTCAGGCTGTGGTGGCACCCTCACCAGCAGTCCCCCTATGTAGTCAGGCTGTGGTGGCACCCTCACCAACAGTTCTCGTATGTAGTCAGGCTGTGGTGGCACCCTCATAAAGACATAAAGACCTAAAGACATAAAAGATTAGTGCAACTCTGAGCCACAAGGGCCCTTCTTGGTTCCACTCTGTACACTGAACCAGTTGCCCACCAAATCTGCCAATCAGCCCTCCCTGTAATACTGAAAAGCAAGCCCTCTATTCTTATAATGATTGTCTATGCTGTTTTTAAAGATGTTCAATGTGCTGCTACTGACGATGTTTTCTGGCAGCTGGTTCCAGTGTTCCACTACCCTGTTGGTGAAGAAAGTTTGCCTTAACCTTGCCTTAACTGTGGTTAATTTTAATTTTGAATTTATGACCTCTAATTGCATCATTTCTGTTAAATTCAAACATTTCCCCAAGGTATCCCCTCTCCAGACCATTGACAAATTTAAAGACCTCGATGAGATCTCCTCTCAGCCTTCTATATCTAAGTGAAAACATATTCAATTTCTTCAATCTTTCCTCATATGGCAGGTTGCTTATGCCATTAACCATTTTTGTAGCCCTCTTTTGTACTCTCTCTAAAAGCCAACAATCTTTTTCATAGCTAGGAGACCAAGCTTGGATGCAGTATTCCAAATGTGGCCTGACGTATGCACAGTAAAGCTTCCTGATCACTTCCTCACTTCTGTATGATACATTCCTATTTATTGCCCCGAGCATTCTCAGTGCCTTCTTCCTGGCTTCCTTGGTCTGTTCTGATGCCCCCAATTTTGTGTTTAGAATAACACCTAAATCCTTCTCCTGTTGAGTCACTGATAGCACTTGGCCACCCATCAAGTATGGAGCCTCCATATGCTGCTTACCTACATGCATGATTTTGCACTTATCAAAGTTAAATTTCATTTGCCATTCTTCGGACCACTTCACAAGTTCGTCTAAGTCTTTTTGCAGCGAGATATGCTCATCCTGACCTGTTATTGCCCTAAAGACCTTCAAATCATCTGCAAATTTCAAAACTTTACTGCTTAGGCCACTTTCAATGTTATTTACAAATATAATGAACAGTAATGGCCCTAGTACTGACCCCTGGGGGACTCCACTAAGAACATTTTGCCATGATGACTTTGTACCATTTAGCATCACTCTTTGCTGTCTATCTGAAAGCCACAACTCTATCCATTTTAAGATGCTACCTGCAATACCATGGGACTGAAGCTGTATCATTAACCGTTTATGGGGTACCTTGTCAAAGGCCTTACTAAAGTCAAGATATGCTACATCAACCTGATTTCCCTGATCTAATTGTTCTGTGGCGAAGTTCAAAAAGTCCAAGAGGTTTGTGAGACACGATCGTCCTTTTCTAAATCCATGTTGAGTATCTTGAATCAATCTGCTACCTTCCAGATAACTAACTATTCTTTCCTTGATAATTGATTCGAGTACCTTGCAGACTAGGGATGTGAGTCTTATTGGCCTATAGTTTTCAACTTTCCCTCTTTCTCCTTTCTTGAAAATAGGAACTACATTTGCCCTTTTCCAATCGGTTGGAATTTCATTATGTGAAACTGATCTACAAAATATTATACTAAGTGGAAATGCCAGTTCCTGTTCAGTTTCCCGCAACACCCTAGCATAAATATCATCAGGTCCTGCGGCCTTATTTGGCTTTATTTTCCTGATATGATTGTAAACAACATCACTACTAATGAAATCAACATCATTTGTCAGATCCCATGTAACTGAACTATGGTGTACGGTCGGCAGATTGGTCATATCTTCCAATGTAAACACTGATTTGAACTGCTTGCTCAGCTCCTCAACCATCTCACTATCCTCACCCAATGTAGTCCCGTTTACTTCCAGTGGACCAATTGTGCTAGAAACTTTACTCAGCTTGTAGAAACTAAAGAACTTTTTACTGTCCCCATTACAGTTTCTAGCTAAATCCAGTTCCTTTGCTCGCTTTGCTGCTCTGGTTTTTTGCTTCACAGTGTCTCTAGCTTTTTGATACGCCTTTAGATTAATGACATTTGAGGCTTCTTTAAAAACTCTAAATGCAGTTTTCTTAGCCCTAATTGCTTTTATCACGTCTGGTGTAAGCCATGCTGGCTTTCCTACCCTTCTTTTGCGTCTTTGCTTTTGGGGGACATGTCTAATCTGAGTTTCCTTTAAGTAAGATTTGAACTTTTCCCACATTTCACAGGCATTTAAATTGGAGAATTCTTCTTCCCATCTGATGGCACTTAAAGCCGCTCTCATGCCGTTAAAGTCTGCTCTGTTGAAATTTGGAACCTTTACCAAATTATCCTTGATAATTTCCCCTACATGTGCCTTGAATCTAACTATGTTATGGTCACTTTTACCCAGAGTTTCGCCTACAGTCAAGTCTTGAACCAAGTCACTTAAATCCGAGAATACAAGGTCCAATAATGAACCATGCCTGGTAGGTTCCGATACAAACTGGTGTAAGAACAGGTCCTCTTCAAGGCATTTCCTGAACATTTTGCATGATGGGGAGCCAACACCAGC
The DNA here is from genome assembly GCA_034440575.1 of Imbricaverruca yamaguchii. Lineage (NCBI taxonomy): Eukaryota > Metazoa > Arthropoda > Thecostraca > Neoverrucidae > Imbricaverruca > Imbricaverruca yamaguchii. The sequence goes on along the minus strand of JAOTOL010001609.1, from coordinate 1,208,586 downwards.
ATTTTCATAACCTTTTAGATTAAAGTCACCGAGAATAAGGCACTTCCTCTTAAAGTTTCTACTGATTTCCTCACAAATCACCTTGTCAAGCTCCAGTTGCTGAGAATGTGGCAGGGTTCCTGATCGGTAGAAAGCTCCTATCCTAAGAGTATTGCTGTTGCCTTTTCCCACAGTGACATCAAGCCAAATGGACTCCACAGACACATTTTTATCCCCACCTGCTACTTTTTGAGAACTGAATAAGCTATTCACATAGAGCATTACACCACCCCCTTTCATTGCTGGACCCCTATTGCACGAAAACATATTGTATCCCTGGATCTCATAGTCCTGTAAGTTATCTCCAAAATATCCTTCACTGACCCATGCCTCCGTAATGCAAACAAAATCCGGTTCCTCCTCAGCAACATAACACTTGAACTCATCAAATTTGGAACGGATACTCTGAGCATTAAACATCATACACTTAACAAATGCTCCATAACCACCTTTGGCTTTTTCATATTGAGGAGTTCTTTTATCACTAGATGAACTATAACTCTGTCCCCTTGAGTTGCTGCTGTCCCTATTTGCAGACTTTGAGGTTCTATTGCCTTGGCTGACACTATTGGAATATTCCTGAGTTGGCAATGCAATTTCATCCCTCCCCACCCCATTTCCTAGTTTCCCTGAAGGACATGCTCATATACTTTGCCTAACACATGGACCCCCTTCTCAGAAAAATGCAGGCCATCCCTCTGATAGAGGTCCCACGATGCATAAAACCTGCTCCACTCGTCTACAAATGTAAAACCTAGCTCCTGGCAGAGCTTTCCTACCCTGGTGTTAGCTGCCAGTGCCCTAGAGCTCCACTCAGGGGAAGCTCTAGCCCTAGGTAAAATTCCTGTTACAAGCACTCTATTGGTACCCTTCAGGGTGGCCAGAAGGGCCCTGTACTCCCGCAGAAGCTCCTCGCTCCTAGTATGACCTATGTTATTTACACCTACATGCACTATGACTGTGTTAAACTGGTGATCACTGGTGACCTGTGCCACCGCAGGTACCAGGTCCTTCACCTTGGCACCAGGCCTGGTGATGCACCTCCTGTCCCTCCTACCTTTACAAAATACCCGCTCTAAATGACGTACACGAGAGTCTCCTATGACAAGCACTGACTCCTCACTACTGCTATCCTGGGGGCAGTCATCCAATGCCTGGAACATATTTGTTGTTACTATGCCTGCCCGCTGGGCCGGTCGGCTACACTTCCTCCCGCTCCTACCACCTGCCACCTGCCACTCACTGACCCTTCCTTAGGTTCGCGTCTCCAAATCCTCCACCCCCTGCCCTCATGCCACTTCCCCTCCTGTGACCTACCAGAACTACCCCTCTTCTGTTCACTATTAACACTATTAACACTCCCCTCTTGAGAGATCCCAACCACCTCCACAGTAGGGGAAACCTCAGCTACCTGGTGGCCTGCGACCACCTGGGCATATGATGTCCCTGCTACGGATTGACCCCTTGTTGCTTTATTTTGCCTACCCTGTGCAACAAGGGCAGCCTTGAGGTTGGAAACCTCTGCCTTAAGGGTCCTAATTTCTTCCTCTAGTGCCTGCATCCTGATCGAAACCATCCTAAACGCTGCAGCTTATGCCTAGATTTAGATTCAAATGAACTTGCTAAATTAACTTGCTAAACAACCGACAAAAAAGCTAACTATCATTCACTATAAACCGCTACCTCCTATACTGTCAGTTAAATATCTGAGTGCCTCAAGAAAAGCAGAAACTATTAAACAATTGTTTGTTTTTTTGTTTTGTTTTGTTTTTTAAATAAATTAAATAACTAAACAAGATGTCTAATCTAATTGTCTTCCACACAAGTAGACAACTATATAAATATCCCTTTGATATCCTTATGGCTAGACAGAAAAATGAACAGTCACACAGCACTTATGAATACCCCCAACTTACTACTAATTAAACTATCTTAAACTTCAACACCAAACACACTATGCACACCAAAAAAGAAATAAAGTATGTTAGGATAGTATGAATGTTGTCTAATGTACTTATCAAATCTACACACTTGTAATATCTCCTACTACAGAAATCGAAGAGTCGAGAACACGCCGAAGCCACCAGGCCTCCCTTTGGCGCATACAAGATGGCGTCCTGCGGCGTCGCTAGGTTAATATAGTATAGTTTGCGTGCTACGAAAATGCTTATAAGATAAAACCTAATGAAATATAATAAGAGAAGTAATTGCTAAGCACCTATCCACAGCTTAGACTAGAGTACTGCCCTGTTCTGCAGCGACTTATCTGGAAACCTGGAGCTCGGGCGCGCGTCCTTCCACCTTGAGAGCTGGCGGCAAACTGACTAACAGTATGTAGTCAGGCTGTGGTGGCACCCTCACCAGCAGTCCCCCTATGTAGTCAGGCTGTGGTGGCACCCTCACCAACAGTTCTCGTATGTAGTCAGGCTGTGGTGGCACCCTCACCAGCAGTCCCCGTATGTAGTCAGGCTGTGGTGGCACCCTCACCAACAGTCCCCTATGTAGTCAGGCTGTGGTGGCACCCTCACCAACAGTCCCCCTGAGTCAGGCTGTGGTGGCACCCTCACCACAGTCCCCCTGTAGTCAGGCTGTGGTGGCACCCTCACCAGCAGTCCCCCTATGTAGTCAGGCTGTGGTGGCACCCTCACCAACAGTTCTCGTATGTAGTTAGGCTGTGGTGGCACCTCACCAACAGTATGTAGTCAGGCGGTGGCACCCCACCAACAGTCCCCTGTGAGTCAGGCTGGGGCACCCCACCAGCAGTCCCCTATGTAGTCAGGCTGTGTGGCACCCTCACCAGCAGTCCCCCTATGTAGTCAGGCTGTGGTGGCACCCTCACCAGCAGTCCCCGTATGTAGTCAGGCTGTGGTGGCACCCTCACCAACAGTTCTCGTATGTAGTCAGGCTGTGGTGGCACCCTCACCAGCAGTCCCCCTATGTAGTCAGGCTGTGGTGGCATCCTCACCAACAGTCCCCCTATGTAGTCAGGCTGTGGTGGCACCCTCACCAGCAGTCCCCCTGTGTAGTTAGGCTGTGGTGGCACCCTCACCAGCAGTCCCCCTGTGTAGTTAGGCTGTGGTGGCACCCTCACCAACAGTTCTCGTATGTAGTCAGGCTGTGGTGGCACCCTCACCAGCAGTCCCCCTGTGTAGTTAGGCTGTGGTGGCACCCTCACCAGCAGTCCCCCTGTGTAGTCAGGCTGTGGTGGCACCCTCACCAGCAGTCCCCCTGTGTAGTTAGGCTGTGGTGGCACCCTCACCAACAGTTCTCGTATGTAGTCACCAACAGCAGACGTGGTACATCATCGATGGACCGATGACGGACAGGCGACATATCGCCAATTGACGCGTTACCTCGCGAATAAGACGCTAGGAGTCTGAGCTTAGGCGGCGCGTTGTGCATACATATTTCCCTCCGAGGACACGGACTATTAAAAGGTGATGTAGGTGGCTACTAAACACTCTTAATTTCGCCACTGCGCACTATATTCAAAGGATGTGTTAATGATATCGTAACTAGGACTCTTGACCCTACACTCACCATAACTGAAACATAAAACTCAGATTAGACATGTCCCCCAAAAGCAAAGACGCAAAAGAAGGGTAGGAAAGCCAGCATGGCTTACACCAGACGTGATAAAAGCAATTAAGGCTAAGAAAACTGCATTTAGAGTTTTTAAAGAAGCCTCAAATGTCGTTAATCTAAAGGCGTATCCAAAAGCTAGAGACATTGTGAAGCAAAAAACCAGAGCAGCAAAGCGAGCAAAAGAACTGGATTTAGCTAGAAACTGTAATGGGGACAGTAAAAAGTTCTTCAGTTTCTACAAGCTGAGTAAAGTGTCTAGCACAATTGGTCCACTGGAAGTAAACGGGACTACATTGGGTGAGGATAGTGAGATGGTTGAGGAGCTGAGCAATCAGTTCAAATCAGTGTTTACATTGGAAGATATGACCAATCTGCCGACCATACACCATAGTTCAGTGACATGGGATCTGACAAATGATGTTGATTTCATTGATAGTGATGTTGTTTACAATCATATCAGGAAAATAAAGCAAAATAAGGCAGCAGGACCTGATGGAATTTATGCTAGGGTGTTGCGGGAAACTGAAAAGGAACTGGCATTTCCACTTAGTATAATATTTTGTAGATCAGTTTCACATAATGAAATTCCAACCGATTGGAAAAGGGCAAATGTAGTACCTATTTTCAAGAAAGGAGAAAGAGGGAAAGTTGAAAACTATAGGCCAATAAGTCTCACATCCCTAGTATGCAAGGTACTCGAATCAATTATCAAGGATAGAATAGTTAGTTATCTGGAAGTTAGCAGATTGATTCAAAATACTCAACATGGGTTTAGAAAAGGACGATCGTGTCTCACAAACCTCTTGGACTTTTTGAACTTCGCCACAGAACAATTTGATCAGAGAAATCAGGTTGATGTAGCATATCTTGACTTTAGTAAGGCTTTTGACAAGGTACCCCATAAACGGTTAATGATACAGCTTCAGTCCCATGGTATTGCAGGTAGCATCTTAAAATGGATAGAGTTGTGGCTTTCAGATAGACAGCAAAGAGTGATGCTAAATGGTACAAAGTCATCATGGCAAAATGTTCTTAGTGGAGTCCCCCAGGGGTCAGTACTAGGGCCATTACTGTTCATTATATTTGTAAATAGCATTGAAAGTGGCCTAAGCAGTAAAGTTTTAAAATTTGCAGATGATTTGAAGGTCTTTAGAGCAATAACAGGTCAGGATGAGCATATCTCGCTGCAAAAAGACTTAGACGAACTTGTGAAGTGGTCCGAAGAATGGCAAATGAAATTTAACTTTGATAAGTGCAAAATCATGCATGTAGGTAAGCAGCATATGAAGGCTCCATACTTGATGGGTGGCCAAGTGCTATCAGTGACTCAACGGGAGAAGGATTTAGGTGTTATTCTAAACACAAAACTGGGAGCATCAGAACTGACCAAGGAAGCCAGGAAGAAGGCACTGAGAATGCTCGGGGCAATAAATTGGAATGTATCATACAGAAGTGAGGAAGTGATCAGGAAGCTTTACTGTGCATACGTCAGGCCACATTTGGAATACTGCATCCAAGCTTGGTCTCCTAGCTATGAAAAAGATTGTTGGCTTTTGGAGAGAGTACAAAAGAGGGCTACAAAAATGGTTAATGGCATAAGCAACCTGGCATATGAGGAAAGATTGAAGAAATTGAATATGTTTTCACTTAGATATAGAAGGCTGAGAGGAGATCTCATCGAGGTCTTTTAATTTGTCAATGGTCTGGAGAGGGCATGCCTTGGGGAAATGTTTGAATTTAACAGAAATGATGCAATTAGAGGTCATAAATTCAAAATTAAAGTTAACCACAGCAGAACAAGGTTAAGGCAAACTTTCTTCACCAACAGGGTAGTGGAACACTGGAACCAGCTGCCAGAAAACATCGTCAGTAGCAGCACATTGAACATCTTTAAAAACAGCATAGACAATCATTATAAGAATATAGGGCTTGCTTTTCAGTATTACAGGGAGGGCTGATTAACAGTCTTGGTGTGCAACTGGTTCAGTGTATAGAGTGCAACCAAGAAGGGCCCTTGTGGCTCATAGTTGCACTAATCTTTTATGTCTTTATGTCTTTATGTCTTTATGTCTTTATGTTTATGTCTTTAAAAATTAGGCCAAAATTAAGCTCTATGTTTCGATGGTGTGTCTTTGTAGGAAATAACAACGGTCAACAGTCTTTGTTGTCAAATAGTCGATGCTGAAATATACCGTTTACTTTGGGCGTACATGGACGATTCCTACTAACAGCTGCTCCATCTATTCAATTCGCGAGTTTACACTATTCATACAGCAGCTGTGCACTCTGTTCAAATGCAAACTGCACACTCTCATCAAATAGTGACTATGTACTCTCGTCACCCTTCAAATAGCCACTGTATTCCCTTTCACATTGACCCCTCATATTCTCTTCAAATAGCCACTCTATGCCCCCTTCACACTGACCCATCATACTCCCTTCAAATAGCCACTGCATGTCCCTTCACACTGACCCCTCGTACTCCCTTCAAATAGCCACTGTATGTCCCTTCACATTGACCCCTCATACTCCCTTCAAATAGCCACTTTATGTCCCTTCACACTGACCCCTCGTACTCCCTTCAAATAGCCACTGTATGCTCCTTTACACTGATCCTTCGTATTCCCTTCAAATAGCCACTGCATGCCCCTTTATACTGACCCCTCATGCTTCCTTCAAATAGCCACTGTATATCCCTTCACATTGACCCCTCATACTCCCTTCAAATAGCCACTGTATGCTCCTTCACACTGACCCCTCGTATTCCCTTCAAATAGCCACTGCATTCCCTTTCACATTGATCCCTCATATTCTCTTCAAATAGCCACTGTATGTCCCTTCACACTGACCCCTCGTACTCCCTTCAAATAGCCACTGTATGTCCCTTCACATTGACCCCTCATACTCCCTTCAAATAGCCACTGTATGCTCCTTCACACTGATCCCTCGTATTCCCTTCAAATACCCACTGCATGCCCATTTATACTGACCCCTCATGCTTCCTTCAATTAGCTACTGTATGCCCCTTCACACTGACCCCTCATACTCCCTGCAAATAGCCACTGCATGCCCCTTCACATTGGTATCACATGCTCCCTTCAAATGGACACTGCTTGTCCCCTTCAAACAGCCACGATATATTCACTTTAAATTGTGATCTGTCATGTTCTTTTCGAATCAGTTAATTGAAGCATTGTACTCCCTGCTGTCAGAATGGTGTAACTAAAACGGATATAATCCTGATGGTGGCCATGGTTATGCTAAATGGCTTCCCAATTATGTACGGTCTGAGTCTGTCCTTCGTCGACAAGTGCACACTGTGCAATTTCAGCCTGTGCGTGGCGGACTTCTCGTTTTGTCTGCTGGTGTTGCCGTTCGAGATATCGCGCTTCACCAGCGGCGGCTGGACTCTGGGCGACGGCTTCCTCTGCGTGTTGTTCCCGCTGCTGCGGTACTGGAACGTCGGCTGCTCGCTGCTCTCCATCGCAATGGTGCGTACTGTACTCACGACATGCTGCTCTGGTACTCGCCCTGTACTCACGACATGCTGCTCTGGTACTCGCCTTGTACTCACGACATGCTGCTCTGGTACTCGCGCTGTACTCACGACATGCTGCTCTGGTACTTGTCCTGTACTCACGACATGCTGCTCTGGTACTCGCGCTGTACTCACCACATGCTGCTCTGGTACTCGCCTTGTACACACGACATGTTGCTCTGGTACTTGTCCTGTACTCACGACATGCTGCTCTGGTACTCGCGCTGTACTCACCACATGCTGCTCTGGTACTCGCCTTGTACACACGACATGTTGCTCTGGTACTTGTCCTGTACTCACGACATGCTGCTCTGGTACTCGCCATGTGCTCACGACATGCTGCTCTGGTACGAGCCATATGGTCACAATATATTATGACGCGACATACTGCATGCCCGATGTGTTTTTTTGCGGCACGCTCTCTTTGGCGCTCCTTCTTTGGAACTACTATCGGGAGTAAAGTATGCTGTGCCATGAACTTGCACAGAAGATAATATTCGCCGTTAGCCGAATGTTCGTGCTTAGGCCTGCGATACCACGCTTAGAATAGTGTACTTTCATGCTATTCTCTCACCTTTATCTCTCCTCTCTCCTCTGCCTTCTCTCTCTCTCTCTCTCTCTCTCTCTCTCTCTCTCTCTCTCTCTCTCTCTCTCTCTCTCTCTCTCTCTCTCTCTCTCTCTCTCTCTCTCTCTCTCTCTCTCTCTCTCTCTCTCTCTCTCTCTCTCTCTCTCTCTCTCTCTCGAGTTTTTTGCTCACCCCATCAGGGCTACATATTTGGCACATGCAGTATAATCCGTGCGGCAGCTGTTAAAAAATTAACGTAAGCGCTTAGTGACTTGCTTGCTTCTTTCAGAGGGCATAATTCGTGCATTTCCACTCTGATATTGGTATTCCTTTTGTTTCAGATCACAATCAACAGGTGAGAGTGTGGGCCAATCCTCTGCAGCTACCTACGGAGCGGATTGGCACAGTCGAAGACCAGTGTCAATACAAGCTTACATGCATTCATCCGTTGATAACTGTCACTTAATTCTTAATTATCGTACACAACACAAAGGCATTAAAAGTACGCATGCCTAGGTGCGGACAGAAATTAGCACCTCCCTACACAGACATACACATTCATGGATATATACAGATATGTATACGTGTATATATATATATTTATATGCATATATCTGTATATGTATATATACAAAAATGTATATATATATATATATATATATATATATATATATATATATATATATATATATATAAAGTACTCTATATATTTTAACAAAGAACGCGTGAAGATGGCCTTGTTGAAAGGTGCTACTCGGTGCTGCCAGATGATGCTTGACGCGGCCACGCCTTGTTGGGCCGTACCTTGTCAAGGCAGGTAGGTGCTGTGGAACGTCGAAACGTGAGATTTACCTTCCTCTGACACCGTCAACCTGCATTTAGCAAAAGTAGTTCTACTAAACGTGTGATGATAAAAGTGTTCTGAAACTCTTCGTCACAGGGGCTATTTCAGGCCTTTCACGGCTGATAGAAGGATGCGTTGCAGGATGAAGGAAGGTCACGTGCAATATGCGCTGGATGCTGCGTGGGATGAGGAAGGGAGGAATTCGCACACGCGTTATAAGCGCGGGGAATTGAGCCCGAGCCAGTTCAGAGCCACCGTGTTTCCCAACATGGAATTCCGCACACTGCATTAACTTGAGGCGACGATGAGCTCTGGCCCGAGGTGTCCCCATCACGCACGACATAGGGTTCGTGATGAACTGCACGGCGTGCCTGATGAGCTCAGCCTCGACACGTGTAGGAGTGATGAGCCTCCACGCGTGGAAATGTTGAGCTTCCGTGTGTACAAGTGGTGAACTTCCAGATGAAGGTGCTTCAGCTTCCGGGAGTACGGACGTTTAGCTGATGAATGTATCTCGGTGTTCCGGCTCCTCGTGCAGACGTGATGAGCCTCTGCGGGCAGAGCTGCTGAGTGTCGCCGCTGGCTTCCTCACGGGGCCGGCATTTGCTGAGTGTCGCCACTGGCTTCCTCACGGGGCCGGTATTTGCTGAGTGTCGCCACTGGCTTCCTCACGGGGCCGGTATTTGCTGAGTGTCGCCACTGGCTTCCTCACGGGGCCGATATTTGCTGAGTGTCGCCACTGGCTTCCTCACGGGGCCGGTATTTGCTGAGTGTCGCCACTGGCTTCCTCACGGGGCCGATATTTGCTGAGTGTCGCCACTGGCTTCCTCACGGGGCCGATATTTGCTGAGTGTCGCCACTGGCTTCCTCACGGGGCCGATATTTGCTGAGTGTCGCCACTGGCTTCCTCACGGGGCCGGTATTTGCTGAGTGTCGCCACTGGCTTCCTCACGGGGCCGGTATTTGCTGAGTGTCGCCACTGGCTTCCTCACGGGGCCGGTATTTGCTGAGTGTCGCCACTGGCTTCCTCACGGGGCCGGTATTTGCTGAGTGTCGCCACTGGCTTCCTCACGGGGCCGGTATTTGCTGAGTGTCGCCGCTGGCTTCCTCACGGGGCCGGTATTCTCCTTCACATCGTCTTTCCGTCACATCTTTACATCAGTCTGAACCATAGGAGGCATTGCGACAGGCCCGGTCGAGGTCAAGAGCTGAGCGCCCTCGACGCCGGCGATAGTACACACGCCACCGCCCCCGCCCTCGCCCCCGCCCCCGCCTCAGTGTACAGCCGTCCACCACGGTGCACAGCTCCACAGTGTGGCCGGCTCGCCTCGTTTGCCATTTTAATCAATTTTGCGCATTGTTGTGATTCTGATTTTCAATGCGTGACAACTACACTACAAGCCGGTATTCATACACGTCCCGTTGCAACGAAGGCTTCTGCAATAGTTCCGCAAATTGCCGCGGCCAGTTCCCAAAATATTGTGAAGACACGTACGAAGTTTTACCTGGATTGTTCCAATGCAATGTCAATGTTTGCCATGTGAAAAATCGGAATAATTCAGGGGTGCTGGTGAGCAAATTCATAATATCCCTGGTGGATGCACCGATGATGTATTTAGTGCAGTGGGCGGGGATGGCCGAGTGGTTAAGGTGTCGGGCTATGGGTACCAAAGGTCCCTGGTTCGACTTTAGCGCTACTCAGGACATTTCCCAATCCCGTGGCCCACCGGCGAAACAGTGTGGGCGGCGCCATTAGCCGTGAATGTGCATAAAGTGTGTCGTGAACCAACCAATGAACAAACAACAAAAGTATTTAGTGCAGCAGACTGTCAGACGACTGACCGATACCGATAGTGTATTTAGTGTAGCAGGATGTCAGACGACTGACCGATACCGATAGTGTATTTAGTGTAGCAGGATGTCAGACGACTGACCGATACCGATAGTGTATTTAGTGTAGCAGGATGTCAGACGACTGACCGATACCGTTAGTGTATTTAGTGTAGCAGGATGTCAGGCGACTGATCGTATGTAACACTTCACCCGCTGAAGACATGCTTATGATTGCAACGCGTATGTATTGTCTGCCGCAAACCACACCCTAGCAGTCTTTGTAGCAGTCCAAATGTTTGCCGCAAAGGAGTTGCTACTCTTACCAACATATTTTGTCCACAGATTCGTGATGATTGCTTTCAATGACCTGTACAACAAAATCTACACGCGCCGGTGGGTGATCGTGCAGATCGCCTTCATCTGGTGCTACAGCTTCGGCATGCTGGTGCCCACGCTGGCCGGCCAATGGGGTGAGTTGTGTCCCGCACTGGCCAGACCAGGTAATCATGAAGACGACGGGTCCCTCTCTCCCTCTCAGGAACAGACTCCCACGTGTGCTTGTGATGGAGTGAATTGTCTCCTAGACTGGTCAGATTAAGTGACCGCACTGTAAACCAAATATACCACCCATGGCTTAACAAACCATGCGCACGCTAGTGGCATGGCATGCGTCAAGTCGTTTTGCAACGCTAAGGTTCGTTTAATGATGACAGACGTGTTGTGAATAAGCACTACATGCCGTGCGCAAGTACACTGGCATGGTTAATTAATCATGTCCGAAGCCATGCCACGTAAATGAGCAAGGCATACATTCATCTAAAGAACAAATTATTGCCAAGTCGGTTAACCAGCACCTACATTGTGCTGGTAAGGTCACACGCCAAACGACTAGGGTGTTCCTTGCAAGGATTAATGCACCAGTGTGGAACAAGCTTCTTACTTGAGTGGTCAATTCGGCTTTTAGGATCTCACATGCCGGACGCATGTTACACCGAATGATCCATTGGCAAGCTACACACCACACATTCGCTCTCCGACTCGTTTCGAAACTAGCGTGATGAACTTCTCAGCCCGCCATCTTTGATTCAGTTTCGGAGTGAGGTGGAGGGGACTGCCTGTGCGAACCACAATGGTAAGCGGGGGTATTGTTTCATATGTTTTTGGGGTTGCAAGTGCCCCTCGATGTTGGCTTTGTCCCTCCCTAGATAATTTCAACTTTTAACATGGGACCCCAAGGAGTATGCCACCTAATCTATTTGTATTTCCTGCCTATTGCCTTCATGTATTCTGCCTCTCCAATAATTTTCAGAATCAACACCCGTTATATTATTGCATTTTGAACGGCAAGTGATGAATTTTGGTGGAGCACTGCATGAGATATATTCAGAATCATGAAGTAAGTGGTACAGAATTAGCACGATTCCCAAAAATTTGAGAAGTTGAATGGAAAATGACACCAAGAGGAAATTAATGTCTGCCCATCGTACTTGAAGATCAACTATGCCCTCTCATATTTTGGTATGCACAATCAATTTGTGTCCCTTTCTTAGGGACAAAATGAAACGCATATGCCTGACAAATGAGCATCCTATTGAATTTTACCGTCTGGAGTCCCAACATCCTTCTATTCAATGTCATGGCTTTATGTCCCATATGGAGTTTTTTTTTTCGTCGGTTTTATGCTACACTCCAGCATAAGAATAATTTTGAAACACTGAAGCAAAGCCTCAGTTGCCATGTTCCTTCACACTACGATATTTGGCATCATTATGCTTTAATGTATTCACGAGACAAGCTTTACATATTTTTATTTCATCATGCAAAGAAAAGGGCTAGGCTTGGTTAGTGCAGGTAAAGTTAGTAAGTTTTGAATCCAGAATCCCAAAAGACATTAGTGTTTATCCGGGGGGTATGTGAAAAGGGGGTAGCCGAATGCCTAGGACATCATTCAATGAACGGCTCTGTCGCTTCCTCTTAATTGCCGAACCAATAATTGCACGGTGCTTACATATTGTATGGATTCGCAAGCTATCCATATTCATACATTTAAACAGTTTCTTTTGATGGAAATCCTATAACTGCTCACCAAGAGCAAATTTAAACAGAATTATTTCGTAGTAGTGTTGTATTTTCCGAATACGAAAATGTGGGTGTTCTGGATTACACACACTAAGTGTGCTGTTTCCCAAACACTTTAATGGATGTTGTATATATCCTACAGAAATGTTGTATTTCATGACGAAAACTCATTTTTATGTTTGTGGCAACTTTTTTGATCACAAGCCTTGGTACATATATCATTGAACAGTAGGGTGTGACGAACTCGTACTTTTTGTCACGAGGAAAAAAATGCCAGCGTGGGGTTTTACGGGGGCGATGATAAAAAGCGATTTGTATAAAAAAAACGATTTCAAAGCGACGTGGAGCCTGCTCTCACGCCCGGAAGGTTCCCCATTCACTTACTAAGGTACACTAGCGCCATCTATGCATGTGTTTTTTTGTATCTCAGCTTGTAGCGTACGTACAAGGACGAGACAAGGACCACCGTATTGCTCATGATGAGATATTTCCATTGATACCCATTTTATGACCTGGGGACACTATGTCGCCGTCGAAGGTCAAGTCACATATCTCACTCAACACCGGAATGGGTCATTCAGAGACCATAGACATGTATTGCAGAACTAAGTCACTGAACACTGTTCACTTGGTTTCATTACGATGTTGTGAACTCTTAAGTGGTACAGTAATATTTAACCACCGTGACCTGCAGAAGGTAAAAGGTCAGATACCCAAGGTAGTGGAGAATTACCACCTACTTACCCCGCTGAGATGTAATTATCTTACCTTTTGCAGGTCACGGTGGTTAAATATTCCTCACTGTACCCCCTAAGAGTCCACAACATCGCAATGAGACCAAGTGAACAGTGTTCAGTGACTTAGTTCTGCGATACGTGTTTATGGTCTCTGAATGACCCGTTCCGGTGTTGAGTGAGATGTGGCCTGACCTTCGACTTCGACCTAGTGACCCCAGGTCACCAAAATTGGTATCAATCCAAAGCTCTCATCATGAGCAATACGATGGTTTTCGTCACGTCTTTGTACGCCCACTAGAAGCGGAGATCCCTAAACACGTGCATAGATGGCGCTAGTATGCCATAGTAAGTGAATGGGGAACCTTCCGGGCGTACCCGTAAGCTACAAGTCGCTTTTAAATCGTTTTTTTGCTACATATTGTTTTATCATCGCTCCCGTAAAACCCCACCCTGGCATTTTGGATCTGCAATCGACGACACGCCCTAGTAATAATAATAATAATAATAATAATATTTAACAGCTGTGCAGGAGCTGCAGGTGTTCACAACTCTATAAGTAGATCACATCGGACCTGAGGTACGTTTGGTGTTTTACTGCATCCAAGACATGAAGAGATATCCGGGGTCTGTGAAGAGAGGGTATCCGAACACAAAAGACTTCATTCGATGAATGGCTGTACCGCTTCCCCAGAATGGTGGACCAAGTGATTGCAGGATGTCTACAGAATGCAAGAATTAACAAGCTATCCATATTCAATCAGTTTCTTGGAATGGAAATCATGTAAACACTCACAAAGAGCAACTTTAATACAAAGTTATTTCGTAGTGGTGTGTTGTATTCCGCAAATGAATATGTGGGTATGCTGGATTGCGAACGCTTAGGGTGCTGTTTCCCGAACATTTAAATAAATATAATATATCTCTTACATACATGTTTTATTTCACGACAGCTCATTTTTAGCTTTGTGGAAAATAGCATGATCACAAGCTTCGGTACGTTTCTTATTGAACGGCAGTATATGACATTGGGAAAAGCGGATATAGATAGTACACTGGACCTCCGATTGCCTATATTTTATTTTTAGTTTGTATTGAAGAAGGTGCACCCGATCTGACCGAATAGTCAGAACGGTCGCTTAATGTGTACTTATCACTCAGGCAATATTCGGAGCAGGCCCCCAGTAGAAAATTCCTAGTGGAGACAGGGGCGGATCCGGAAATTACATCGTGGGCAATCGTCTGGAGGGAAACTATTTTAGAATGGCACAAGAGGACATCATACAACACCTTGATAGGTAGGTAAGCAACCATTCATTTGGGAAATCGTATTTAATTTAATCACATTTTGGTAATTCAATATTAGTAAGTTTTAGGTGATCCAATCATGGATCATGTACACCTGGAATGGAAACCAACTGCTGTTATCTATCGGTAGGTTTTCGACAATACAACATGAGTAGATTTAGCAAATTTTTGCTTGAAGATATTTTTTCTGCGCTAATTTGCTGATGCATACCTAGCTACACTACAAGACCGACTTCAGCAACGGAAAGAATGCTAGTATAAGTACTCTATTTAGCTTAGTGAATCAACTACCAAGTTAGTTTTTGACTATTTCCTCATTTGTTTATTAACTAGGATCTTGGTAAGCTGACAAGATAATCTTGTTTTTCCTACACACTGGCTAGTTATATCCTAGTTACCTAACAAGAAAAAGGCTCGTTAAATAACGAGTGGCAGCAGGAAGAACAACCACCTAGTAGATACTCTAGGCTACTCCGTGTTGCAGAACGAGGCACAGCCTATGCAAATATGCGTTGACTAGGCACAAGGCAGGGACTGGCCAATTTGGTTTACAGTGCGGTGTCTCAGGAACAGTGTGTCGGCGGTGAGACTGCTGAGTTGCCGCTGCTGTCACGCGGTGTTGAACCACCACTCTGACCTGGCCCGCGGTCGTGCCTGGTGGCGACATGGTCACCGGCCGAGGGTGACGTGCCTGGTGGCGACATGATCACCGGTCGAGGGTGACGTGCCTGGTGGCGATATGGTCACCGGCCGAGGGTGACGTGCCTGGTGGCGATATGATCACCGGCCGAGGGTGACGTGCCTGGTGGCGATATGATCACCGGCCGAGGGTGACGTGCCTGGTGGCGACATGATCACCGGCCGAGGGTGACGTGCCTGGTGGCGACATGATCACCGGCCGAGGGTGACGTGCCTGGTGGCGATATGATCACCGGCCGAGGGTGACGTGCCTGGTGGCGACATGGTCACCGGCCGAGGGTGACGTGCCTTGTGGCGATATGATCACCGGCCGAGGGTGACGTGCCTGGTGGTGATATGGTCACCGGCCGAGGGTGACGTGCCTTGTGGCGATATGATCACCGGCCGAGGGTGACGTGCCTGGTGGCGACATGATCACCGGCCGAGGGTGACGTGCCTGGTGGCGATATGATCACCGGCCGAGGGTGACGTGCCTGGTGGCGATATGATCGCCGGCCGAGGGTGACGTGCCTTGTGGCGATATGATCACCGGCCGAGGGTGACGTGCCTGGTGGCGACATGATCACCGGCCGAGGGTGACGTGCCTGGTGGCGACATGATCACCGGCCGAGGGTGACGTGCCTGGTGGCGATATGATCACCGGCCGAGGGTGACGTGCCTGGTGGCGATATGATCACCGGCCGAGGGTGACGTGCCTGGTGGCGACATGATCACCGGCCGAGGGTGACGTGCCTGGTGGCGATATGATCACCGGCCGAGGGTGACGTGCCTGGTGGCGATATGATCACCGGCCGAGGGTGACGTGCCTGGTGGCGATATGATCACCGGGCGAGGGTGACGTGCCTGGTGGCGACATGATCACCGGTCGACGGTGACATGGAAGGCTCTTGTTGCAGGCCGGTTCGGCTACAACCCGAAGCTGATGACCTGCACCATTGTGAGAGTGGAAGGCGTCTCGGCCAAGCAGTCGCTGTTCTGGATCGGCTTCCTCATCCCGTGCATCGCCATCATCATCTGCTACATGGGCATCTTCGGCGTCGTCGTCATGTGAGAACAGCGTGGGCGTCCAGCTGTTGCAGCCAGGATGTGTGTGGTCGTTTGAGCCGTGGTGAAGTGTCCGTTACTCCTCACCACCCACTCCCAACTGGAGTGCACCCCCCACTCGGGAGTTGCAGTACAGCCACTTAACTGCGCCAGGACCTGCTGTGCTCACTTCACAGCTGAACATTCGGCGACTAGTATGCTTACCATTTGCTATTTTGCTTTCGGCTACAGTGTCCGCTGGTCACCCTCGTCGTGATACCAGGACGTACGGCATCCTACCCCTGTCACAGTACAGGCAACTCATGTGGGGTGTTTAGTTGGGGCTACTCTCTACATCACAGTGAAATCCCTGCAGCTGCTGCATTTCATGCAAATTCCCGCACCTGCTCCATCAGTCTACAACACCACCTGTATAGCATCACCCTGTACTTGGTACATCAGAAACAGTCAACTCTGCCCCAGAACGGCGCAAACAGACCCCTGTACCCGCTACAGCACAACAACCCATCTGCCTGCTACAACACAAGCAATACACTGTACCCCTACCGCCAGACAACCCTCCGTACCTGCTGCTACAGCTCAGCAACCCACTTACTGACTACAGCACAGCAACCCATGTACTGGCTACAGCACAAACAGACCTGCTACAGGAGCTGATGACTATTTGTCCGTACCTGCTACAGGACAAATGTTCATCTGTACCCGCTACACCACATATAATCCCTCCTATATCTACTGCACCACATATCTCATCTGCTACAACAACGATAGCCACTATCTTCATTGGGGTTTTCATCTTCTTTGGGCAACTTGCGATTTTTCTTGCTAATGGCAAGCCGTTCATCTTTATCTTGTTGTTGTTAAACATGGACTTCAACTTCATTGTTCCAAGAGTGTCTGAAAACAAAACAAAAATGTATTGAATACATACACAAATGTGTGGCCATTTATACGCAAAACCACATGACATGAAGCAATTCAATTCAGACAAGACATGGCGAAAATGCAAAGGGTGCTCTTCGTCAAAGGCACGCCACTTCAAAACTTCTCTTTGTTGTACTTGATCAGCAGCTGACTGCGTCTGGAGCGTCTATAATGTATTTTTCTTGTTGTTTCTCGTTGCTTCTTGTGACAAGAAATTCTGGGGGTCAGGACAACGCACTCCATATATATATATTTATATATATATATATATATATATATATATATATATATATATATATATCGCCACCACTCACTCTCCTCTCTATCTCCTATCTATCTATCGCTCTGTCGCTGCGTGACTCTGTATCTCTGTTACTCTTCCACTCTATCAATCTGTCAATATGTCAATGTTTTTTATCTTTCTCTCTTCCCCTCTGATGTTTTCAGTCTCTCCCTTCAGTTGCGGTATCCCAGCAGGATACGTAACATGACCTGACCTGACCTGACCTGACTTGGCTCTTTTGGTTTAGGTCTGACCGCCGTATGAAGCGCCACAGCGAGAAGGCTGGCATGAAGGAAACGACCCAACAGAAGCGAGCTCGGGAGGCGCGCAGAAAGAAGAACGAGATGCGCATCACCAAGATGTCACTGGCTATCTTCCTGGCTTTCCTGATCTGCTACCTGCCTGTGACGCTGGCCAAGATCAAAGACCGCCACATCAAATATCCAGGTGGGTTGGCGCATTTGACTCGAAATTTCATCCGTATTAATAATGCTTGCATGCGCATGTGCATCATTGTGTGATATATAGCCTTTAGGTGAAAATGATAATATATATAGTTTAGTAGGTATGAATGGAAAATAAAGTTGACTAAAGCAAAAGAAAAACGAAAAAAAACACCACAAATGGGCTAAAGGTTGTACTCACGACAGCCTGCCCCCAGGTGTCATCAGTAGCTGCATAGAAAATGCTAACATCTATGAAGAACGTTTTTAATTTCGTCACTCCGCCTGTCACCGTCACCAGGCCGCAGAAGGACGGTATCTGTCCGGTCATACTGTTTTTCGACGGTATCTCATAGCGGGCTCATATCCCATAGCGGGCCTATATCTCATAGCGGGTTCATATCTCATAGCGGGCTCATATCTCATAGCGGGCTCATATCTCATAGCGAGCTCATATCATAAGATATCTTATGAATAACAAAATGCGTAGACTGTCCGTAATAGCCACTGCACGTGGAGGGCATGTATTGTTAAATAAATAAATGCAATATTGTGACATTGTTGGGTTTCGTCGGTGCGGTTGCTCGGTGGTACGGTCTCGGCCTCACCTGACTCCGAAGGCATTGACCTATGATCATGAAATTTATACTGAAGCGAGTTCACCACAGCGGTAATCAACCCTCCACATTTTGTGCTTCTAGCTTCAGTAGGTTCCGAGATCTTAGCGTGGCGGGGTCCTCCCTTTCGATGTGCGCTATGTGAGAGGCTCTCCGGCGTGCGTGACAAGGAATTACGGCAAGATACCTCATTCAATAAGGCACCTCGATAATGGTGATGATATCATAGCGCGATGATGGTGATGATATCACAGTGTGAACACATCATATCTCGATTCAGCTGATGATAATATGCTCACAGTGTGAGCATATTATCATCAGTTGAATGCGTTCCAGGCTTTCACGTGTCCCCACACCTCGTTAAAATAACACGGTTGAGCGAGGTGTACCGCCGATCCGGTCAGAGCACATCGCCACAGGCAGAAAGGTGACAAAAACACTAACTCTGCCATGTGACACCGGATCTGAACAAGATGTTGGTCACCTTAAGTCACGCAGCGAAGCGCGTGCGGTCGGTAGAAAAAGGCGCGGAGGACCAGGCACAGAAGCCAAGAAGAAGAGATAAAGGAGAGGGATCGGCTCCGTCCGTCTGGTCTCGTTGTTCCAGTTCGATGGCAGACAAGACTTGACATCATCTTCAGAGGATAGCTACACCTGACAGACCAGGTGCCATTAGCCGAGAGGAGTATGCAGCAGTCGCCGAGCCAGGCAGCAGGTACATCGGTCACTTCGCTTCCGTCTTCCAGAGACATGGACCAGTTGAACACGCTGCTTCCAGCATCGTGCTGGTTTGAGGCCTGCTTACAGGCTTCAAACCAGGCAGGAACCCAGCAGACTGTCGGCAAGAACCCAGCAGACCGCCGGCAAGAACCCAGCAGACTGCCGGCAAGAACCCAGCAGACTGCCGGCAAGAACCCAGCAGACTGCCGGCAAGAACCCAGCAGACCGCCGGCAAGAACCCAGCAGACTGCCGGCAAGAACCCAGCAGACTGCCGGCAAGAACCCAGCAGACTGCCGGCAAGAACCCAGCAGACTGCCGGCAAGAACCCAGCGGACTGCCGGCAAGAACCCAGCAGACTGCCGGCAAGAACCCAGCAGACTTCCGGCAAGAACCCAGCAGACTGACGGCAAGAACCCAGCAGACTGCCGGCAGGAACCCAGCAGACCGCCGGCAAGAACCCAGCAGACCGTCGGCAGAACCCAGCAGACCCCACAGAACCCAGCAGACCACGGCAAGAACCCAGCAGACTGCCGGCAAGAACCCAGCAGACTGCCGGCAAGAACCCAGCAGACTGCCGGCAAGAACCCAGCAGACTGCCGGCAAGAAACCAGCGGACTGCCGGCAAGAACCCAGCAGACTGCCTGCAGGAACCCAGCAGACTGCCGGCAAGAACCCAGCAGACTGCCGGCAAGAACCCAGCAGACTGCCGGCAAGAACCCAGCAGACTGCCGGCAAGAACCCAGCGGACTGCCGGCAAGAACCCAGCAGACTGCCGGCAAGAACCCAGCAGACTGCCGGCAAGAACCCAGCAGACCGCCGGCAAGAACCCAGCAGACTGCCGGCAGGAACCCAGCAGACCGCCGGCAAGAACCCAGCAGACTGTCGGCAAGAACCCAGCAGACTGCCGGCAAGAACCCAGCAGACTGCCGGCAAGAACCCAGCAGACTGCCGGCAGGAACCCAGCAGACTGCCGGCAGAATCCTGGCATTGTCATGGCTGAGCAGAATCCAGCAAAACCGAGCAGAATCCAGAGCAAAACCCGACGTCGGCGACGTTCGCAGTCTCGGACGTCACGGCATGCATGAATCACGTCGCGAAGAGTATCAGGCATGGCGATCATGATTTAGTAGCTTTGTGGACGTCGGCGTTCTCGGCGGCGGACAACTTGACATATTTCCAGTTGTCTGCCAGGTTCTGCGTCGGATGCGACCCTTCGGACGACCTC
Source organism: Imbricaverruca yamaguchii (assembly GCA_034440575.1). Classification (NCBI taxonomy): domain Eukaryota; kingdom Metazoa; phylum Arthropoda; class Thecostraca; family Neoverrucidae; genus Imbricaverruca; species Imbricaverruca yamaguchii. Next base: position 1,188,105 of record JAOTOL010001609.1, on the reverse strand, counting down.
TGTGGCTGATGTTTGGCCCTTCCGTGGCTACATTTGTTGTTTTGCAACACTGAGTGTCGTGGATGAAGATATCGGCGAGTAAATTGTGCTTTCCTTCGTCCTTGGCAATATGCCCCGCACTGCAATCCAAACAAATGCAAATGGTGGTAGGCCAAATTGACGTGTTTCTTTTTAGAGGGAGGGAGTCTGATGCCACCAAATGGAGTCTCCCCGGATTTGAAACTTTGTGCACTTTTGGTGTTTCTAATGCAGCACCAATTGACGAGTTTAACATTAGGCCTCTGTTGCTGCATGACATGAATGGACACACAATTTGACATGGGAACACATCATTGGTAAGTCGATTATTTATATGCAACACTCGTACGGTTAATGCTCAACTAGATCAAAGTTTGGGTCACTATCCCCTTAATCCCCCTCCCCGCTTGGTTCCTAGACCCTTGTCCCTCATCCTGATAGGAATGATCATTTTCCGATACTTCAGTGTCGGGACCCTTTTCAGCCCTTTAGCAGGGCATTTTCCTATGCTTCCCTATTATCGTAACTACCTTACCACGTCCTCCATGAAACATTAGTATTGACGTGCAGAATCCTTCTCGTAGTGAGCTAATACCAAATATCTAGGAATTATTGCTACCTGGGTGCTACCGTGAGTGGTACCACTTGATCAAATTACTGCTGCAGCGGGCCATTTGTGGCGCAGTAAACAAGCATTCGAGACGCTTCATGACGCATTGGATGGATGGCGTCAGCCTGCTAGTATGACGTTGACAGAATGAAGCGTGACGTCAGTGTCTACCGCCGCCCGCTAATCTCTGCCGCTGTCTGCTAATTTATCCCGCTGCGTGCCGATTTCTGCCGCCGACGTCGCGAGTGTCCGGTATGCCGAGGCCAGATTCCGCCAGAGTTCTGCCACGTGTAGACAGGCCTTTAGATGGAAGGTGGCCGCTTTAGACTGGGCCAGGGGCTGTTGTTGACGGGGCGGATGAAGGCGGGTGTCAGCTGCATTAGCTAAAGAATAACCATGTTCGCCCCAGCTGTCCAGCAACACACCGAGCCTTCCGGGGATCTTCGAGAGATAAATAAGTGTGGACAGAGTGCATTATGGATCAATACCAGCCATCTATAGAGCGGAGGGCTGGTGAAGACAGGTGCTCAGCAACTTGTCAAGAAAACAGCAGGTCACCAAAAGCGACATGGTTCAAATGGCGACAGGTCACCAGAAGAGGAAGGCAACGAGAGGTTTACATTTACACAAAGGCATACCACCGGAGGTATTTATTACCCGGTGTTGTGTCCTTGTTCATGCGCACTAAGCTTTCGTTTTCCCATCAGGTCATGACTAGTGACAAAAATACACATACACATACACACGCACACATACACACATACACGAACACACATACACACACACACACACACACACACACACACACATACACACATACATATACACCCATGCGCACATATCCACACACACATACACACACGAACACATACGTGCACATACACACACACACACACGCACATACAAATACACACAGATACACACACACATGCACACACACACACACACACACACACACACACACACACACACACACACACACACACACACACACACACACACACACACACACACACACACACACACACACACACACACACACACACACACACACACACACACGCACACACACACACACACACACACACACACACACACATACACACACATAGACACACACGCGCACAAACACACACACATACACACATACACACATATACATATGCACACATACACACATACCCACATACACATATGCACACATACACACATACACACATGTACACACACACATACACACACACGTCCTGATTTATTTCCTACATATATATATACATATATATTGTTCACTATCAGAAAGTTGTTTGGCTTTGGGTGTAACGCCAGTACATTTATAGCGAAATTAGCCACCGGATACATTGGCACAAGCAACTGAGTATGCCGTGTAACCTTGATGGTGAGCTGGTGTCCCATAGTCAGAACAGGCTGAATTTGTCGTCGAAAGTGCTGGTCAGTAAGATGATCCACAGGCGATGATAACATCGCAACTGCTATGCGACGTCCCGCCATCCGCTGCGCATGGTGAACGGAGCAAAAGCAGCTCAAACATGGCACGCTCAATAGATCACCCTAGGCACGCTAAACTATCTTCCACACGACTGTCGACAAACTCGGTCACATCGACCCCGCTCTATTACAGGACTGCACATTCTGGGATACATCCTGGTGTACCTCTCCGCCTGCATCAACCCCATCATCTACGTCATCATGAGTCAGCAGTACAGACAGGCGTACAAGACGGTGCTGTGTTGTCGACGTCCTCGGCTCTTCTCCAGTAGCTCCACACAATGTGAGTTCACTGAGTCCAACACAAGCCAAATTTTGCGTACCTTCGGAAATGCTCGGACATCTCTTAACCTGGAATGTGTATTTCAAATTACACGGTGTATCCTAGAGCATAACACGGAATAAATTGATCAAATATACTCCATTTCCTATGCGTGTGTGCCAATCGAATCCGTTTTACCATCAGTTGACAAACCTGCATCCTTGCCTAATTGGTTTGATGGTGTGGTTGGTTTTAAAAATAGGTTTAGGTTGCCCCATCCTATTCGATTTGCCCTCAGCCACTACTGACACAATGCCTTCGTGCACCATTGGTGGTATAATAGTTGGTGGTGGCTATAATTTGAAGGTCAAGGGAATTGATTTAGTTCCAAGCGGGCATTCATGTGTTTGATATTGCGGGTGGCAATCATACCCTTAGCACGCGCGCTGGAGGGCCTCTGAAAATAACGCGCACTGGGGGGATTCCGCCCCCCCTAAGATCTCAGCTCCTATAAGGCTAAAGCAACGAAATTCGCATGGTAGATGGGCACGATAGTGAACTCTATTGTGTGCAAAGTTCATGACATTAGGTCAATATCGTCGAGATTAAATGAGGTCAAAATATCAAAATTTTCTGGTTTTACGTGGCCTCGCTTGTCATTGTTATGGATCGCTGTGATTATGTTTAAATGCTCCAAAGTTGACATTAATGATGTTTTGGGCATTATTAATGATGCAATGCACATGTCAGATCCACCATTTGACCTCAGGTCACCTATATAGGAGCACTTTATTAGGTCATTACCTGCTCCAGTTACCGGAACCGGGCTCCCAACCCGACTGCTCCGTTGGGCGGCTCGGCACAATCGGCTTCACAAAGAAAGGAGTGAAGTATATGAATAAAGTATGGAAATGCTTAGGTACCCAATGACAAACAGTAGATTTCGGGATGTATAGGGAATGACATGTAAAGTGACACCAATCGCATGAGTCATTCGCATTTATGACACATTCCAGTTGACCAAGTTTGGTTCCATTAGCCTGTCATGAACTTGACCTAACTTGACCTCGGCGACCTAACATAACTGTTAAATTATATAGCATAACAATATGCATCAAACAAGTCGCTAGTGTAGTCAAGAACACATTCCTTTTGCTAATATACCGGAAGCGCATCAGCGCCGATTTTTGTTGTCCGGCGCTGCGAATTGCTCTCCATTTTTTTTCTCGACGAATTGCTCTCCATCCATTTTACATTAACGGCCCTTAACTTGAAAACGTTTCGGCAGATTTTCATTTTTCTTGATTTAAACAATGCGCCGGTCATTTCGAAGCAGGTACGCAACATATTTCGCGTATATCGGCCGGTACAATATGGAGTTATCTACGAAAAACCGGAGGGTTGGGCGGATTTCGCCCCCTTCCCCTCCAGGGCGCGTGTTAAGACTTTTGTCGCCTGCACTAGCCAGGAGAGAATAACCATGTTCGCTACAAGGTAGTTGATTTTTTATTGATTGTAAGTCTCACGTATATTACATGAAAATCGTAAGTAGAAGCCCTGAGCATTGGCTAACCTCACATTTTTATATTGGCAATGTGTAGATTTAGAAAACCGAAGGAGAGGAAATACTTTTTGGAACTTTAATTTTCACGGTGAAATGTCAGACTGCCAATTTTATCAAATCCCACATCCGTATATTTAATCGACATGTCAACCAATCCGCTCAGCAATCCGTGTCAAACTGATAAACACTCGGATGTCCAATCCGTACCGATGTCCAAACGTTACATTTATAACAAAACATTAAACGTTCCAATTGGACATCACATATTTTTCCTTTTATTTACAATAAATGTTTCCAAATTACATTCCAAGAAAGAAACATTCATACGTGGCCGGGCACCATGCAGGCGTCCGGGCACCCACAAACCTGCTCTGCGCCTATACGTGCCACACATCTCATTCACCTCACACATCCATACTTTCCACACCTTCTACAAGTTCCACACATTCCATACGCTTCTCAAATGCCACAGATCCCCAAATCCCGACTTCCCACACATCGCACCAATCCCTCTGATTCCATACACCAACACGTCCCAAACATGCTTCTCAAATCTCGCACATTTCTCATCCATCTCACATTTCCGTCACACATCTCACACATCCCTCACACATTTCGCACATCTCTCATCCATCTCACCTATCCGTCACACATCGCATACATCCCTCACAGGTCTCACACATCGCACCCATACTTCTGATTTCATACTCCCAAACGTCCCAAGCATCCCTCACACATATCGCATCCATATCGCATACCCATGATACATCTCACGCATCACTCACACACCCCTCGCACATCCCGCACACATCCCTCACACATCTCACATATCCCTGACACATTTCACACATCCCTCACACATCTCACACATCCCTCACACATCACTCACACATCCCTCGCACATGTCTCATCCATCTCACATATCCATCACACATCTCATATATCCCTCACACATCTCGCACATCTCTCATCCATCTCGCATATCAATCACGCTTCTGACACATCCCTCACACATCTCCGTCCTACACATCGCACCCAAACTTCTCATTCCATACTCGCACACGTCCCAAACATCCCTCACACATCTCGCACATGTCTCATCCATCTCACATATCCCTCATACATCTCACAATTCCCTCACAAATCTCACACATCCCTCACACATCCCTCACACATATCGCATATCCCTCACACATCTCACACATCCCTCACACATCTCACACATCCCTCACACATCTTACACATCCATCACACATTTCACACATCCCTCACACACATCTCACACATCCCTCACACATCCCTCGCACGTCCCTGTCACATCTCACACATCCTTCACACATCTGCGTGCTACACATCGCGCCCATGGTAAACTGAACGCCGTTCCAACATACCATGCATGTGCGTACGTTCCGAAAGCTCTACCCTACAAAGGCGGAGCCAGAGAGGCAGAGCATCCCGATCTCCACCAGCCCACGATATAGAAGTCTCGGGGTGATGATTGATGGCGCCTGAAATAGTGATCGGGCCAAAGCGCGACACTTCAGCGGCTCTCAAACATGCACCGGCACTTACATTGTAACCTAGGCTTGCCTTTGGGAGCCTGATTGCCCGGTTGCGTAGGAGTCGGCGAGGCATAAAGCGACCGGCACAAGTTAGCGCTGAGGAGGCGAGAAATCCTGTGTAACTTTGGAGAACTTGGCCACTTTACCTGGGCCAAAACTTCTCAGATTGTCCATTACCGAATATCCTGCAACTGCATCACGGCGGCAGGTGCGCAAGAGGAACTTGCCAAATCGATACGGGGCCTAGTGACATGCGATCTGAATTCACACATGAGCTCTGTTGTGGGCCACCATTCCACTCCAACGATGTAGCTCGCTGCATCGCCGTGTGTGTCAACGATAACGACTGGCGACCGGCTGAACAGCGAGGACGGTGGCTGGATACTGGGCAGTGGGTAGGTATGGGCTGGCTCTGACTGCGACGGTGACGGCGGCGACCACCGACAGTGGCGCCGTCTTCAGTGTCGTCACGTAGCCAGTGTCGGAGGCCGCCTCCCATCTCTGGCCCTCCGGGGCGGGCATCAATCTCCACAGCGATCCCACGGCGAGCAAGGAGAGAGAGAGAGAGAGAGAGAGAGAGAGAGAGAGAGAGAGAGAGAGAGAGAGAGAGAGAGAGAGAGAGAGAGAGAGAGAGAGAGAGAGAGAGAGAGAGAGAGAGAGAGAGAGTGAGAGGGAGAGAGTGAGTGGGAGAGGAGGGAGGGAGAGGAGAGGGAGAGTGGAGAGTGGGAGAGTGAGAGTGGGAGTGAGGAGTGAGGAGTGAGTGAGTGAGAGTGAGAGTGAGGAGTGAGTGAGAGTGAGAGTGAGAGTGAGTGAGTGAGTGAGGTGAGTGAGAGTGAGAGTGAGGTGAGTGAGTGAGTGAGTGAGTGAGAGTGAGAGTGAGAGTGAGAGTGAGAGTGAGAGTGAGAGTGAGAGTGAGAGTGAGAGTGAGAGTGAGAGTGAGAGGGAGAGGGAGAGGGAGAGGGAGAGGGAGAGGGAGAGGGAGATGGAGATGGAGATGGAGATGGAGATGGAGATGGAGATGGAGATGGAGATGGAGATGGAGATGGAGATGGAGATGGAGATGGAGATGGAGATGGAGATGGAGATGGAGATGGAGATGGAGATGGAGATGGAGATGGAGATGGAGATTGAGATTGAGATTGAGATTGAGATTGAGATTGAGATTGAGATTGAGATTGAGATGGAGATGGAGATGGAGATGGAGATGGAGATGGAGATGGAGATGGAGATGGAGATGGAGATGGAGATGGAGATGGAGATGGAGATGGAGATGGAGATGGAGATGGAGATGGAGATGGAGATGGAGATGGAGATGGAGATGGAGATGGAGATGGAGATGGAGATGGAGATGGAGATGGAGATGGAGATGGAGATGGAGATGGAGATGGAGATGGAGATGGAGATGGAGATGGAGATGGAGATGGAGATGGAGATGGAGATGGAGATGGAGATGGAGATGGAGATGGAGATGGAGATGGAGATGGAGATGGAGATGGAGATGGAGATGGAGATGGAGAGAGAGGTTGTAGAGTTTGTAGAGTTTGTAGAGTTTGTAGAGTTTGTAGAGTTTGTAGAGTTTGTAGAGTTTGTAGAGTTTGTAGAGTTTGTAGAGTTTGTAGAGTTTGTAGAGTTTGTAGAGTTTGTAGAGTTTGTAGAGTTTGTAGAGTTTGTAGAGTTTGTAGAGTTTGTAGAGTTTGTAGAGTTTGTAGAGTTTGTAGAGTTTGTAGAGTTTGTAGAGTTTGTAGAGTTTGTAGAGTTTGTAGAGTTTGTAGAGTTTGTAGAGTTTGTAGAGTTTGTAGAGTTTGTAGAGTTTGTAGAGTTTGTAGAGTTTGTAGAGTTTGTAGAGTTTGTAGAGTTTGTAGAGTTTGTAGAGTTTGTAGAGTTTGTAGAGTTTGTAGAGTTTGTAGAGTTTGTAGAGTTTGTAGAGTTTGTAGAGTTTGTAGAGTTTGTAGAGTTTGTAGAGTTTGTAGAGTTTGTAGAGTTTGTAGAGTTTGTAGAGTTTGTAGAGTTTGTAGAGTTTGTAGAGTTTGTAGAGTTTGTAGAGTTTGTAGAGTTTGTAGAGTTTGTAGAGTTTGTAGAGTTTGTAGAGTTTGTAGAGTTTGTAGAGTTTGTAGAGTTTGTAGAGTTTGTAGAGTTTGTAGAGTTTGTAGAGTTTGTAGAGTTTGTAGAGTTTGTAGAGTTTGTAGAGTTTGTAGAGTTTGTAGAGTTTGTAGAGTTTGTAGAGTTTGTAGAGTTTGTAGTGTTTGTAGAGTTTGTAGAGTTTGTAGAGTTTGTAGAGTTTGTAGAGTTTGTAGAGTTTGTAGAGTTTGTAGAGTTTGTAGAGTTCGTAGAGTTTGGACAGTTTCGAGAAATGGGAAAGATGAAAGAGCTGGGAGAGATGAGAGAAATGGGAGAGATTATAGAGATTAGAGATATTTGAGAGATTTGAAAAGATTGGAGATATGGAGAGATGGAAAGATGAAAAGATGAAAAGATGGAAGCATGGGAAATTGGAAAGATGGAAACATGGAAAGATGGAAACATGGAAAGATGGAAACATGGAAAGATGGAAACATGGAAAGATGGAAACATGGAAAGATGGAA
>JAOTOL010001609.1:1117500-1175000 GCA_034440575.1 Imbricaverruca yamaguchii | reverse complement strand
AGTGAGCTCGGGCGGTGGTCGGGAGTGAGCTCGGAGCGGTGGTCGGGAGTGAGCTCGGAGCGGCGGTCGGGAGTGAGCTCGGAGCGGCGGTCGGGAGTGAGCTCGGAGAGGTGGTCGGGAGTGAGCTCGGAGCGGCGGTCGGGAGTGAGCTCGGAGAGTGGTCGGAGTGAGCTCGGAGCGGCGGTCGGGATTCTGTTGTTGAGACGTCGTGATGCTACTCCGAGTCCGATTTGACGTCAGCCAAACAAACGGCGGATCCGGTGCAGTCTGAGTCGGGACAAGGCAGCCCGACCCAGAGCAGTGCTGGGAGACCGACATACGCAAGACATTCATAGTCGTGAGTGTGACGTCACGACGTTCGTCACGCGCGGACCGAGGCGGGGCGTCCTTGGGTGGATCTGAAATCCGATAAACACTGGATACGTACCACGTGTCCGATGGTTGAACGCGCTCGACTTCCACGAGTGGGGTCTGACACGAGCCCTTCTCCGAGCAACGACAGACGTAAACTATGCACCAGTGTCTGCTGTCGCTCTGTGGCCGTGGTTGGGGATGGGTGAGAGGTGACGGGGAGGAGGCTCTGCTGCCGGGTCTGCTGTCCTCACCCTGTGTGAGTCCGCAGATGGGACACCGCTGATCACAGCGGACCCGGAGAGGACTCGGCGGCGCTGGCGGTGAATGTAGCACTCGTCGAGTATTGCCAGTAGTATTTGTAGACCTGTGGGTGACGTACGTCTGCTGTATTTGTGAGCGGCACCTGATACGCTGATCACCATTGGGTGGCTTTTCACGCTGCCGGAATGGTTATGAACGACCTGAGCCAGCCATGAACAGCTTTGGGAGCCGTGTGTGCTAGGAGTGAATAGCGAATATCACTTCTACTGATTGTCGCAACTTTCCATGAGTCCAGATTCAGTGCATTTCAATAGCATTTAATCTGTATTTCGTGAGTAGATTATGCCTATTTTAAGCGCTTAGACATCCACGACGGTGCAAATGCAGTTGCGTAGCGGGTAATACAGCGAAACAAAGTGGATGACCCCCGCCATATTGAGCTTAATTGTGCATGTCACCATGCCTCGCCCTACAGATCTTCGCAAACTTGTCTTCAGTGTGGAAATACAAAGCACCTTTTTATCTCGTAGACTGCTCGTATATACATGTCGGGCTTTAGCTGTCGCTATTCGTCGTGGATCACCATGTGCGTATATGCAGAGCTTTAGCGGTCGTTGTACGCCGTGGTTCATCTTGTGTGTATATGCAGAGCTTTAACTGTCGCTATTCGCCGTGGATCATCTGCGTGTATGTGCAGAGCTTTAGCGGTCGACACCCGCCGTGGTTCACCTTGAACCGATGTTGTGGATTGTGTCGAGAGTGTTCGGTGGTCTTGTGCATGCAAACCTGATGTGCCACTGTCAGCACATTCTCGTCGGGAAAATACAATATCACGCATTAATGCACCCTCCATGTCAACTGTGTGGCATTATATGCACCACGTCCGTAGCCTGTTGAGCCATAATTATGGGATTGTTTCTATTCTAGGCAATGCATTCGCCAGGAAGCTTATTGCAGCAAAATAACTAAAGTAACTCTCATAAACAGGCGTAATACCATAGGTCATAACTACGCTCCACAAGGACATTATCTGTAGCTACACTAAAAGCAATTGATAACAATTCCAAATCAATGTAGATGGAAAGTTCTTTACCCTCGGAATCCGGTAGACGAACGTGCCCCTCACAGTTCGGGAGGCTGCAACGAGAACCAACGAGAACCGCTATGCGCTTTGTTGCAGCCAGAACCACTATGCGGCAGCGTGAACCACCAAATGTCGGCGGAAACCACTGTGTGGCAGCAGAAACTACAATGTGATAGCGGGAACCACTATGGCAGCGGAAATCACTATATGGCAGCGAGAACCACTATACGCCAGCGGAAGCCGCCATGTGGCAGCGAGAACCACTAGGTGGGAACGGGAAGCACCATGTATCAGCGGAAACCGCAATGTGGCAGCGAGAACCACTATGTAGCAACGGAAACCACTGTGCGGTAGTGAGGACCACTGTAATGCAATGTGGACCGCTGTGGTGTAACGGGGTCCATTGTGGTGTAGTGGGGACCACTGTGGTGCAGTCAGGACCGCTATGGTGTAACGGAGGCCATTGTGGTGTAATGGGGACCACTGTGGTGTAGTCAGGACCGCTGTGGTGCAACAGGGTCCATTGTGGTGTAGTGGGGACCACTGTGGTGTAGTCAGGACCGCTATGGTGTAACGGGGGCCATTGTGGTGTAATGGGGACCACTGTGGTGTAGTCAGGACCGCTGTGGTGCAACAGGGTCCATTGTGGTGTAGTGGGGACCACTGTGGTGTAGTCAGGACCGCTATGGTGTAACGGGGGCCATTGTGGTGTAGTGGGGACCACTGTGGTGAGGTGAGGACAACTGTGGTTCAGTGGGGATCACTGGACAGCAGCAGGGACCATTGTACAGTAGCGGGAACCACTGTACATTAGCGGGGACCACTGCGTGACATCTGAGACCAATCCACCGTAGCGGGAACCACTGTAGTTTAGCGGAAACTGCTGCTGCTGCGGTGTCGCTAGGATATTTTGAAGCATGTCACCAAAGCACTAGCATTTTTGTCCTGAACAATAGCACTAATAATGCACCATGCGGGGTGTTGTTGACTGTAATATGTCAGTAAATCGTAGGCTAACAGTTATACGAGTATTTGCCTCACTTTCCTTGTGCGGTGAGACTTGACTGTGCCACATATATCTTAATGGGCATGTACGCACCTACACCTTGAAAAATGAAGATACAAGTGGGGTGAGTGAGTTCCTGAATGTGATTATTGGTAGTAGATCAGCAGGGTCATTGGCAGCAGCGTATTTGCAGTTATCTGGATTGCATAAAGCTTGATGATGACTAGAGACTGATAGAAAAATGGGAAGAGTCCAGCTCAAGCTACTTGTGCATGTGCTTCATGCTGAGGGTGCCTGCGGGTATGAATATGACAATGTATTTGCTGAGTAGCATGATATATATTTGATGCAACTTCTTTAAATCTGAATCACGTAATATATGTGGCTGTGGTTTGAAAATTGGGAGGAAAGGAAACATGGTTATTTCGTTCAATTGTATTTTTCACGACAAAGGTTCGCGATGCAATATGTTGTCCAAGTTCAACTTTCAGATCCAATTTCTAATTTCCAATCCATGTATTTTCACCAAAGGATATCTGACCCGCTTCTTTATCCATACCAATCGGATACCTGTACGGAGATCCAATCCCGGTTACTCTATAATGTAAATATAATCCTTGTATCTGTTATGGGCTTACCTGGTATGACAACACGTTTCAGTTATAGGCACACGCAGCAAAATCAAAAGCAAATCGTAATAGGCCCACATGTATATCATGTACATGCTTCTCCAAAGTCCACCACAACACTATTCGAGGCAATGCCAGTTACGGACGTAACACGGGAAAGTTGCGCACGGTTGCGTGAATGCCAGTTACGGACGTAACGTACACAGCGGCCGACATCTGCAGATACATCATCCGGAGCTTCCATCTAGCCAGACAAAGCGATGCAATCCCTTCCTGCTCCTCACAAGACGTGCGCCACGAAATCCAGTGACAAGTTCATCAGGCACAATATAAATGGCGAACTTTGAGACAAAGCAAAACTTAATCTTGGTGCTCAGACACGATTATCGGTGCTCAAAGAACGCTGATGGGGTTGCGACATACCCATCTGTTGTTCGTTGTAGTCCGGCGCGATACACGACGTGCTTAGTGGACTCACCAATGCAGTCATATGCGTGTTTACAAAAATAAAGTACACTGACATCTGATACTGCAACCTTTCGGGCGGCTACAATTATTTGCAAAGCTTCACTTGCTTACATATTTCCCAGCGCAACCACAGAAGAAACCATGGAACGTTCCCCAGTTCTTCTCCATACGTTCCCAACTTTTGTTGCAATTGATGTTGTAATATCGCAGGCACTCTTTGTCAAATTGTTTACCGTGAAGTTCAATAAACCCCAGCGCCGGGATGTGGAGCTTCTCGCTCTGATGATGTAAACACACAGGCGGGGCGAATGTCCCTGCCGCCAGCCAGCACGCAGTGGCGATGCCCCGGACTTGCAAATGTTACAAATCAGATGACGCGGCTGTTATTCCCTTCCATAAAAAACAGTGTTCGGGCCGCGAAGCTTGCCCCGACGGAGTCGTTTGTGTATTGCACATTTCGTGCCTTCTGCGCCTCGGTGCGGTTATATCATCCCGCTTCCCAGCGTGCAGTCTACTAATGTCGCCCGACTCGTGAATTGATCGGCTTTCCTGTTCGATTCCTGATCGAGGAAATACTTGACGGCGTCGGTTGCCACTGACACCACAGGAACGCGTCATACAGGGATGACGACCGAGGGAGGATAGTGCGTCGCCTTCGCGGCAACAGGCTCCAGCTACACCAGACACATGGTCTGGGCTGGTGACGCTACACCACCACATGCACCATGGGCAAGTCCCGGGCTAAAGTTGACACCACCACGTACACCATGGCCAGATACTACAAAGTATCGTACATCATGATCAGATGCTTCCAGGCATCGTGCATCATGATTAGATATTATCACGTATTTACACCGTGATGAGATACAATGGTACACCCTTCCATAGTAAAAACGCTGGTTGTGACAACCTGTCTCTTCAATGCGAAACCGGTTTCCAGTCCTTTGTTCCGATTTAACCATTGAATATCTGTGAACTTTATCGCAGTACCTTCCCTCGGGCCCACGTCGTGTCGCCCACCGCCTCTCCATCCGCCCCCTCGACAAGTCACAAAATGCGCCGCTGATACCATCGTGCCACCATCCAACACATCAAACACTATGCTTCTGGACTGTTCGTTTGCATGCCATATGAGTTGCACGTTTGCAATGCAACACTGAAATAGGAACACCAAAGAAATTGCAATGGTTTCAGTTTCTTGAAAGAAACCAGCACAACAAGTCATTCGATCAATAACGATTATATGACGGAGCAAATGCACGTGATCGAGCAGGTAAGCACGCACTATGCAAGACAATGGGCACAACAGCCGGCCACGCAGATTTATAACATCGCACATTTGCACGCAGGTTGTCATCCTTACGATGATTGTTTCACTGTCTCTGGTCATTTTAATGCGTAACTCGAACATCATAACCATCGTCTGTGGACAGCTCATGGACGCGCATGGTGGTGGCACTCACAGGGACAAACCTGTAGAGCTTCTTAGTCCCTTTGATAATTCTGGCAGCATCGAACCACGCCTGCAACTCAGTAGCCACCTTTGCTACCTCAAGGCTGGATACAAATATCGTATGGATGGCACTCACGAACTTTTCGCTCAGAAACTTACTTAGCCTTTGCCTCGGCTGTCAGAATTTGGCCGCTGACAGGGCGCCGCAGGCTCTCTTGTCGCGTGGCACATTTCACCGTACGCCCGACTCCATCGCTCGCTCCCTTTCCATGTCAAGTGGCGAAAAAAATAGCATACCCTCAGTCTGCTATGCGGACTGAGGGTATGCTATTATGCTTATGCTATGCATAATAGCATGCTTTAATCAGCTTTAATATGCTTCTAATCAGCTCTCCCTGTAATACTGAAAAGCAAGCCATCTATTCTTATAATGATTGTCTATGCTGTTTTTAAAGATGTTCAATGTGCTGCTACTGACGATGTTTTCTGGCAGCTGGTTCCAGTGTTCCACTACCCTGTTGGTGAAGAAAGTCTGCCTTAACCTTGTTCTGCTGTGGTTAACTTTAATTTTGAATTTGTGACCTCTAATTGCATCATTTCTGTTCAATTCAAACATTTCCCCAAGATATCCCCTCTCTCCAGACCATGGACAAATTTAAAGACCTCGATGAGATCTCCTCTCAGCCTTCTATATCTAAGTGAAAACATATTCAATTTCTTCAATCTTTCCTCATATGCCAGGTTGCTTATGCCGTTAACCATTTTTGTAGCCCTCCTTCGTACTCTTTCTAAAAGCCAACAATCTTTTTCATAGCTAGGAGACCAAGCTTGGATGCAGTATTCCAAATGTGGCCTGACGTATGTACAGTAAAGCTTCCTGATCACCTCCTCACTTCTGTATGATACATTCCTATTTATTGCCCCGAGCATTCTCAGTGCCTTCTTCCTGGCTTCCTTGGTCTGTTCTGATGCCCCAGTTTTGTGTTTAGAATAACACCTAAATCCTTCTCCTGTTGAGTCACTGATGGCGCTTGGCCACCCATCAAGTATCGAGCCTTCATATGCTGCTTACCTACATGCATGATTTTGCACTTATCAAAATTAAATTAAATTTGCCATTCTTCGGACCACTTCACAAGTTCGTCTAAGTCTTTTTGCAGCGAGATATGCTCATCCTGACCTGTTATTGCCTTAAAGACCTTCAAATCATCCGCAAATTTCAAAACTTTACTGCTTAGGCCACTTTCAATGTTATTTACAAATATAATGAACATTAGTGGCCCCAGTACTGACCCCTGAGGGACTCCACTAAGAACATTTTGCCATGATGACTTTATACCATTTAGCATCACTCTTTGCTGTCTATCTGAAAGCCACAACTCTATCCATTTTAAGATGCTACCTGCAATACCATGGGACTGAAGCTGTATCATTAACCGTTTATGGGGTACCTTGTGAAAGGCCTTACTAAAGTCAAGATATGCTACATCAACCTGATTTACCTGATCAAATTGTTCTGTGGCGAAGTTCAAAAAGTCCAAGAGGTTTGTGAGACACGATCGTCCTTTTCTAAACCCATGTTGAGTATCTTGAATCAATCTGCTACCTTCCAGATAACTAACTATTCTATCCTTGAAAATTGATTCGAGTACCTTGCAGACTAGGGATGTGAGACTTACTGGCCTATAGTTTTCAACTTCCCCTCTTTCTCCCTGCTTGAAAATAGGAACTACATTTGCCCTTTTCCAATCGGTTGGAATTTCATTTTGTGAAACTGATAATAAGACAAAATATTATACCAAGTGGAAATGCCAGTTCCTTTTCAGTTTCCCGCAACATCCTAGCATAATTTTCATCAGGTCCTGCTGCCTTGTTTTGCTTTATTTTCCTGATATGATTGTAAACAACATCACTATCAATGAAATCAACATCATTTGTCAGATCCCATGTCACTGAACTATGGTGTACGGTCGGTAGATTGGTCATATCTTCCAATGTAAACACTGATTTGAACTGCTTGCTCAGCCCCTCAACCATCTCACTATCCTCACCCAATGCAGTCCAGTTTACTTCCAGTGGACCAATTGTGCTAGAAACTTTACTCAGATTGTAGAAACGAAATAACTTTTTACTGTCCCCATTACAGTTTCTAGCTAAATCCAGTTCTTTTGCTCGCTTTGCGGCTCTGGTTTTTTGCTTCACGGTGTCTCTAGCTTTTCGATATGCCTTTAGATTAACGACATTTGAGGCTTCTTTAAAGACTCTAAATGCAGTTTTCTTAGCCTTAATTGCTTTTATCAAGTCTGGTGTAAGCCATGCTGGCTTTCCTACCCTTCTTTTGCGTCTTTGCTTTTGGGGGACATGTCTAATCTGAGTTTCATTCAAGTAAGATTTGAACTTTTCCCACATTTCACAGGCATTTAAATTGGAGAATTCTTCTTCCCATCTGATGGCACTTAAAGCCGCTCTCATGCCGTCAAAGTCTGCTCTGTTGAAATTTGGAACCTTTACCAAATTATCCTTGATAATTTCCCCTACATGTGCCTTAAATCTAACTATGTTATGGTCACTTTTTCCCAGAGTTTCGCCTACAGTCAAGTCTTGAACCAAGTCACTTAAATCCGAGAATACAAGGTCCAAGAATGAACCATGTCTGGTAGGTTCCGATACAAACTGGTGTAAGAACAGGTCCTCTTCAAAGCATTTCCAAAACATTTTGCATGATGGGGAGCCAACACCAGTATTTTCGTATCCCTTTAGATTAAAGTTACCAAGAATAAGGCACTTTAGCCAGAATCTTCGATTTAAAGTGTTAATCTTCGCACAATCTTCGATTAAATGTGCAAGTATGCGAAGCTGATCATCAAAAGTGAAAAATCACGAACATCATCATCTAATCTAAATGTAAATCAAAAATATATACTAATCATCAACACCAAAAGCGAAAAAATACTGTGGTACGTTTTGTTGCGTCTCTAAATGTAACCAAATGGTTTAAATTTTAATATTTTAATAATTGCATCAAATAAAGCATGATGACTGGCTAAGCATTTATGGAGGTATATCACTTGACCTTGAATAACTCGTTGACCGCAGGTGACCTGACCTCAAATTTTTTACATAACATGCCAAATTGATGTAGGAAAAGGTGTGTCAGATTTCGGCCGTTTTTCATCATCCGCGAAAACCGTTATGGGGCGTAAAATAACCCCCTCGAGACGAGGCCGAGTGAGCAAGGGTTCGTGCACACGTGTGGTGGTCCGTAAGCTTCGTAAAGCCCCGTATACATTCGTAAGTGCTCGTAGACGTTCATAAGGACCAATACACCTTAGTGATAGTTCGTAAACGTTCTTATGGGTCCGACAACAGCCATAAACGTGTTGTTTGCCTTTTCATCTCCACCATGGCGATCCCATATTGGGGTAGAGGATTACGTACGGGCCCCCACCGCGACCCTTCGGGCCGCGCTGGGGCCCGTCGTGGGCTAAGGAGGAGGAAACTGCCCCCACCGCCCCTCCCAGTTGCTTCTCCCCTTGGACCTCATGGTGATCCCTGTGTCAGGACACCAAGTTTTGCTAACCTGGAGGCCACTGATGATGTCACACGTCATTTCAAGTACAGCACGTTTCAGATTCAGGTTGATCGCAGTACATCCCCGAAGTTACCGAATTACCTACGTTTGTTAGAGAGTACAACACAGCTAAACACTACTAATATAGTTGTTATAGTTGATGAGCGTTATTTTGAATGTTGGATATGGTTGACATGCCTCATCGCAAATATCCATGCAAATGTCTCCAAACGATTCCACCGACTTAATGGTTTCGCAATTGGGCCATACTCTATTGAAATGGCCTATGCTAGCTCAAATACTTTGAACAGATCATATCAACCCGCAGCGCAAATGAAATCAATATCATCACCGACCATCCATGGATGTCATAGTCGTTAACATCATAAGAATTCCGTGGTCTTCCAGGAACATGCCTATGTGACGTTATTTGACCTAATCCATGCTTGCCGAACATCCAGATTTTAGCACCACATCTGTAGAATCAGTTTTAAAGCATGCCACGTTTCACATCCCCAACTTCAGTTGTTTCACTGTAATCGTGAAAACGCAAAGGTGGGAAATGGTCCCGGTCATTCTTCGGGTTGATACGTGCCTGGAACGAGGAGGGGGATCCGATACTTTCTCAGGTTCTTTGCAAATTACTCCAAAGCCAAGAAACGTACCGACGTGATTCTTCGTTTTCCTAACTAGACCCAACTCGACGTTTAAACAAACAAATTGGTTGGACATTTTGCAAGTCTGTGATGTAGAAAGTCAGTGTTGGGCAAAATGGTGTCCGAAAAAAAATGGCCGTGAGCCATTTGAAGCATATCCAAGCAACACATATCAACCAACGTCTATAAATTATATCAACTATTTGGTACATCCAATTTGTAATGTCTAGCTATGCTATATCACCCACAAAACGTACACATTAGTTACACCAATGACACAAAGCGAACAAATAGCAAAGTACATGATAGCTGGCCTCATTTGACCTAGAACGAGTAGCGGTAGGATCACGAAATTCAAACACAGAAGTATTTCCCACAGCCCATAGCCACCCTAGAATGTTCAGGTTCCTAGCTTTGATATTTAAAATCATGTTTTTATTGTTTTTCGCCTTCCACATCATGCTTATCCTTCAGCATCTTGCGAACATCTCTTAGAGCGATACTGGATTAAGCATGCGCATCACCTGCCTGGCATTTCTCATAATTCACATGTTGCTCTGGACTTTCGCCGTGGCGATCCCGATTTCCAGTTTACTCCTTCTGTGCCTTATTGCTCTTTCACACAGCGACTGATCTCCTACGAAGCGGAACGTGAAATTCCAACTCACACAACATTAATTACATTGCAAAGTCCAAGGTTTTACAGCAGCGTGCCGCGCGTTTGCGAACTTTATTTGATATCCGGCGACCTATGGCGAATGCATTCTCACTGAGGAAATGCAACATCACACCGTTGAATGCGCAATCATATCACAATGCTTTGGGGGGATCATAGAGTCAGACTTGTCTCTGGGCATTGCGACAAAAAATACAGACATACCAACTTTGTGCATTTGCATTGCGCATCCGTTCATTCCCGCAACTTCTGGATGATTACAATCCGTACTTTGTAGTATGCCGGAATATTTGTCTTTCGCCTCCCTACACATTGTGCTTTCATTGACCTTCACTTATTCATACTTGAGGCACTCATTCAATTGGCATCCTACTCTTGTGTAGAGTGCAAAATTTTTTAGCACAATTGTTATGAATAAAGTGTTACGTTTCAGATGAGCTCTTGGGGATCATTTGGTATTCAACTCTTGCATAAAAAACATCATTTTTAGAACGCAATTGTGATATGTGATGTGATGAATAAAGGGTTACGTTTCGGAAAGCATATGGCCTGCACCCTAATGCCGGAGTTGCGAGCCTTTCGTGTAGCCAGCGACGAACTCTGGGAACGAATTCGAGCTGTTTGAAAACAGCTCGCAAACAACAGACAGACTCAGTTCCCAGACGAATGCAATAGGTGGTCGACAACGGTGATCACGACATAGGGCTGCAGCAGCAGCCATTCATTGTTTCAGTGTTAGAGGCATTGCTCTGTGTGCTTTGTTTCTGTCTTCGTTTTTTTTTGTTAACGAAACGAGTGTGCATAGTCTGGTTGTACCCTCGCTCATTATCTACCCTCGGTATGTGACATACGAAACTGTGCAATTCACTATTCACTGAGCCATGGATGGAGATCTCTTGCCCGGTCAGTGGTTCAGCTTTAAAGCCTGGTTGCTGCCCTGGTTCGCCCATCTAATTAAATACCTTGCCTTGGTCCACGTCATTCCAGATTATCAAGATTTATCCTTGTTCGAAAGCTGCATTCTTGCTTTCTCCCCCAGTTGCAGTGCCAGGGGTCCAGCAGCCAACAGTGGTCCCCGCCCTCCTGCACACTAGTGCCTCTGGCCTTGCAACGAATCATAAAGAAGAGAACAAACTGTGCACTGATAAATGCAGTGAACAGCCGAGAGAGGACGGGATAATGGTGTGGAAACAATACTCTCTAGAAGTTCATGAACACGGAAACACACATGAGATGAAAATGTGGTCACTTTGACAATTCCCTCTAACGCAATAAGCATTACACTTCTTCTGTACAGTGGATTCAGGAACCGGGTGATGTGCAGCGAGAGCAGCTGCTAGATAAATCCGGATATTTTTGTGTTAACTGTGCATAATGTGCTTGGAAAATAGATAAAGCCCTCCTCTCCGAACAGTTTTGGACTTCTCAAGCGTGGATATCCTTACGAGCACGGAGATGTGACACACACTCTCCCTAAACAAGTGGTCTGGGACTTCGGAAAGTCAATGAACCGAAATGTGCCGTTTCAAGATCGATAAAATGTGCATAGCGAGAGGTAACATACCCCATCGTACACATTGTATTATAATTAATTCAGACATGCTCAACTCTTGAAAGTCATGGATGAGTCTATTCCAGTTGTCACACTGGAATAGCAGCAGAAGACTCTTAGCAGAAGACCGGACGTTTTGACGTAGCTCAGTGTATGTCGCTATCACTTTTCCTAAACACCGTACTTGAAAGACGCAAAAATTCCCCTCATGGCCTGAGAAGACCAGACGAAAAGTCAGAGGTAACAGTATGTCATCTATTAAGTCTTGTTGTTACTTTGTGTATGCCGAAAAAAAAAATTGTGGGGTAAATCCAGACACTTTTGAAAAATCGGGGTAAAATTTCGGAAAATCTTGCCTTAGTCACCGGTTCGGTCATACCAACTCTGAAAACGATTCTCCACCCATGCATATGATTCTCCTTTGCATATGATCCAGCGCAACGAAATGGTATGGCCACTGTACTGTAGCGGGGACCACTGTACTGTAGCGGGGACCACTGTACTGTAGCCGATACCACTGTACTGTAGCGGGGACCACTGTACTGTAGCGGGGATCACTGTACTGTAGCGGGACCACTGTACTGTAGCGGGGACCACTGTACTGTAGCGGGGACCACTGTACTGTAGCCGAGACCACTGTACTGTAGCGGGGACCACTGTACTGTAGCGGGGACCACTGTACTCTAGTGGGGACCACTGTACTGTAGCGGAGACCAATGTACTGTGACGGGGACCACTGTACTGTAGCCGGGCCCACTGTACTGTAGCGGGGACCACTGTACTGTAGCGGAGACCACCGTACTGTAGCGGGGACCACTGTACTGTAGCGGGGACCACTGTACTGTAGCGGATACCACTGTACTGTAGCCGGGCCCACTACTGTAGCGGGGACCACTGTACTGTAGCGGATACCACTGTACTGTAGCGGGGACCACTGTACTGTAGCTGGGACCACTGTATTGTAGCGGGGACCACTGTACTGTAGCGGGGACCACTGCACTGTAGCGGGGACCACTGTACTGTAGCGGGGACCACTGTACAGTAGTGGGGACCACTGTACTGTAGTGGGGACCACTGTACTGTAGGGGAGACCAATGTACTGTGACGGGGACCACTGTACTGTAGCGGGGACCACTGTACTGTAGCCGGGCCCACTGTATTGTAGTGGAGACTACTGTACTGTAGCCGAGACCACTGTGCTGTAGCCGAGACCACTGTACTGTAGCGGGGACCACTGTACTGTAGCCGAGACCACTGTACTGTAGCCGAGACCACTGTAGTGTAGCGGGGATCACTGTACTGTAGCGGATACCACTGTACTGTAGCGGGGACCACTGTACTGTAGGCGGGCCCACTGTACTGTAGTGGGGACCACTGCACTGTAGCGGATACCACTGTGCTGTAGCGGGGACCACTGTACTGTAGCCGGGCCCACTGTACTGTAGCCGATACCACTGTACTGTATCCGAGACCACTGTACTGTAGCCGAGACCACTGTACTGTAGTGGGGACCACTGTACTGTAGCGGATACCACTGTACTGTAGCCAAGACCACTGTACTGTAGTGGGGACCACTGCACTGTAGCGGATACCACTGTACTGTAGCGGGGACCACTGTACTGTAGCCGAGACCACTGTACTGTAGCCGAGACCACTGTACTGTAGCGGGGACCACTGTACTGTAGCCGAGACCACTGTACTGTAGCGGGGACCACTGTACTGTAGCGGGGATCACTGTACTGTAGCGGGACCACTGTACTGTAGCGGGGACCACTGTACTGTAGCGGGGACCACTGTACTGTAGCCGAGACCACTGTACTGTAGCGGGGACCACTGTACTGTAGCGGGGACCACTGTACCGTAGCCGAGACCACTGTACTGTAGCGGATACCACTGTACTGTAGCCGGGCCCACTACTGTAGCGGGGACCACTGTACTGTAGCGGATACCACTGTACTGTAGCGGGGACCACTGTACTGTAGCTGGGACCACTGTATTGTAGCGGGGACCACTGTACTGTAGCGGGGACCACTGCACTGTAGCGGGGACCACTGTACTGTAGCGGGGACCACTGTACAGTAGTGGGGACCACTGTACTGTAGTGGGGACCACTGTACTGTAGGGGAGACCAATGTACTGTGACGGGGACCACTGTACTGTAGCGGGGACCACTGTACTGTAGCCGGGCCCACTGTATTGTAGTGGAGACCACTGTACTGTAGCCGAGACCACTGTGCTGTAGCCGAGACCACTGTACTGTAGCGGGGACCACTGTACTGTAGCCGAGACCACTGTACTGTAGCCGAGACCACTGTACTGTAGCGGGGACCACTGTACTGTAGCGGATACCACTGTACTGTAGCGGGGACCACTGTACTGTAGGCGGGCCCACTGTACTGTAGTGGGGACCACTCCACTGTAGCGGATACCACTGTGCTGTAGCGGGGACCACTGTACTGTAGCGGGGACCACTGTACTGTAGCCGTGACCACTGTACTGTAGCGGGGACCACTGTACTGTAGCGGGGACCACTGTACCGTAGCCGAGACCACTGTACTGTAGCGGATACCATTGTACTGTAGCCGGGCCCACTACTGTAGCGGGGACCACTGTACTGTAGCGGATACCACTGTACTGTAGCGGGGACCACTGTACTGTAGCTGGGACCACTGTATTGTAGCGGGGACCACTGTACTGTAGCGGGGACCACTGCACTGTAGCGGGGACCACTGTACTGTAGCGGGGACCACTGTACAGTAGTGGGGACCACTGTACTGTAGTGGGGACCACTGTACTGTAGGGGAGACCAATGTACTGTGACGGGGACCACTGTACTGTAGCGGGGACCACTGTACTGTAGCCGGGCCCACTGTATTGTAGTGGAGACCACTGTACTGTAGCCGAGACCACTGTGCTGTAGCCGAGACCACTGTACTGTAGCGGGGACCACTGTACTGTAGCCGAGACCACTGTACTGTAGCCGAGACCACTGTACTGTAGCGGGGACCACTGTACTGTAGCGGATACCACTGTACTGTAGCGGGGACCACTGTACTGTAGGCGGGCCCACTGTACTGTAGTGGGGACCACTCCACTGTAGCGGATACCACTGTGCTGTAGCGGGGACCACTGTACTGTAGCCGGGCCCACTGTACTGTAGCCGATACCACTGTACTGTATCCGAGACCACTGTACTGTAGCCGAGACCACTGTACTGTAGTGGGGACCACTGTACTGTAGCGGATACCACTGTACTGTAGCCGAGACCACTGTACTGTAGTGGGGACCACTGCACTGTAGCGGATACCACTGTACTGTAGCGGGGACCACTGTACTGTAGCCGGGCCCACTGTACTGTAGCCGAGACCACTGTACAGTAGCCGAGACCACTGTACTGTAGTGGGGACCACTGTACTGTAGCGGATACCACTGTACTGTAGCCGAGACCACTATACTGTAGCGGGGACCACTGTAGTGTAGCGGATACCACTGTACTGTAGAGGGGACCACTGTACTGTAGCCGAGACCACTGTACTGTAGCGGGGACCACTGTACTGTAGAGGATACCACTGTAGTGTAGCGGGGACCACTGTACTGTAGCCGGGCCCACTGTACTGTAGCAGAGACCACTGTACTGTAGCGGGGACCACTGTACTGTAGCGGATACCACTGTACTGTAGCCG
Organism: Imbricaverruca yamaguchii; assembly: GCA_034440575.1. NCBI lineage: Eukaryota > Metazoa > Arthropoda > Thecostraca > Neoverrucidae > Imbricaverruca > Imbricaverruca yamaguchii. The sequence continues at coordinate 1,159,607 of JAOTOL010001609.1, read as the reverse complement.
AGACCACTGTACTGTAGCCGAGACCACTGTACTGTAGTCGAGACCACTGTACTGTAGCGGGGACCACTGTACTGTAGCGGATACCACTGTACTGTGGCGGAGACCACTGTACTGTAGCCGAGACCACTGTACTGTAGCAGAGACCACTGTACTGTAGCGGGGACCACTGTGCTATAGCGGATACCACTGTACTGTAATGGGGACCACTGTACTGTAGCGGGGACCACTGTACTGTAGCGGATACCACTGTACTGTAGCGGGGACCACTGTACTGTAGCGGGGACCACTGCATTGTAGCGGAGACCATTGTACTCTAGCGGGGACCACTGTACTGTAGCCGGGACCACTGTATTATAGTGGGGACCACTGTACTATGGCGGAGACCACTGTACTATAGCGGGGACCACTGTACTGTAGCGGGGACCACTGTACTGTAGCTGGGCCCACTGTATTGTAGTGGGGATCACTGTACTATGGCGGAGACCACTGTACTATAGCGGGGACCACTGTACTGTAGCGGGGACCACTGTACTGTAGCGGAGACCACTGTACTGTAGCCGGGCCCATTGTATTGTAGCGGGGACCACTGTACTGTAGCGGGGACCACTGTATTGTAGCGGGGACCATTGTACTGTAGCCGAGACCACTGTACTGTAGCCGGGCCCATTGTATTGTAGCGGGGACCACTGTACTGTAGCGGGGACCACTGTATTGTAGCGGGGACCATTGTACTGTAGCGGGGACCACTGTACTGTAGCCGGGCCCATTGTATTGTAGTGGGGACCACTGTACTATGGCGGAGACCACTGTACTATAGCGGGGACCACTGTACTGTAGCGGGGACCACTGTACTGTAGCGGAGACCACTGTACTATAGCGGATACCACTGTACTGTAGCGTGGACCACTGTACTGTAGCCGGACCCACTGTATTGTAGCGGGGACCATTGTACTGTAGCGGAGACCACTGTACTGTAGCCGGGCCCATTGTATTGTAGCGGGGACCACTGTACTGTAGCGGGGACCACTGTATTGTAGCGGGGACCATTGTTCTGTAGCGGAGACCACTGTACTGTAGCCGGGCCCACTGTATTGTAGTGGGGACCACTGTACTATGGCGGAGACCACTGTACTATAGCGGGGACCACTGTACTGTAGCGGATACCACTGTACTGTAGCGGATACCACTGTACTGTAGTGGGGACCACTGTACTGTAGCGGGGACCACTGTACTGTAGCGGAGACCACTGTACTGTAGCGGAGACCACTGTACTGTAGCGGATACCACTGTACTGTAGCGTGGCCCACTGTACTGTAGCCGGGCCCACTGTATTGTAGCGGGGACCATTGTACTGTAGCGGAGACAACTGTACTGTAGCCGGGCCCACTGTATTGTAGTGGGGACCACTGTACTATGGCGGGGACCACTGTACTATAGCGGGGACCCCTGTACTGTAACGGAGACCACTGTACTGTATCGGGGACCACTGTACTGTATCCGGGGCCACTGTACTGTATCGGGGACCACTGTACTGTAGCGGGGACCACTGCACTGTAGCGGGGACCACTGTACTGTAGCCGGGACCACTGTACTGTAGCTGGGACCACTGTACTGTAGCGGGGACCACTGTACTGTAGCGGGGACCACTGTACTATAGCCGGAACCATTGTACTGTAGCGGGGACCACTGTACTGTAGCGGGGACCACTGTACTGTAGCGGGGACCACTGTACTATAGCGGGGACCACTGTACTGTAGTGGGGCCCACTGTACTGTAGTGGGGATCACTGTACTATGGCGGAGACCACTGTACTATAGCGGGGACCACTGTACTGTAGCGGGGACCACTGTACTGTAGCGGAGACCACTGTACTGTAGCCGGGCCCATTGTATTGTAGCGGGGACCACTGTACTGTAGCGGGGACCACTGTACTGTAGCGGGGACCACTGTACTATAGCGGGGACCACTGTACTGTAGTGGGGCCCACTGTATTGTAGTGGGGATCACTGTACTATGGCGGAGACCACTGTACTATAGCGGGGACCACTGTACTGTAGCGGGGACCACTGTACTGTAGCGGAGACCACTGTACTGTAGCCGGGCCCATTGTATTGTAGCGGGGACCACTGTACTGTAGCGGGGACCACTGTACTGTAGCCGGGACCACTGTACTGTAGCTGGGACCATTGTACTGTAGCTGGGACCACTGTACTGTAGCGGGGACCACTGTACTATAGCCGGAACCATTGTACTGTAGCGGGGACCACTGTACTGTAGCGGGGACCACTGTACTGTAGCGGGGACCACTGTACTGTAGCTGGGAACACTGCACTGTAGCGGGGACCACTGTACTGTAGCGGGGACCATTGTATTGTAGCGGGGACCACTGTACTGTAGCGTGGACCACTGTACTGTTGCGGGGATCACTGCACTGTAGCGGGGACCACTGTACTGTATCGGGGACCATTGTACTGTAGCGGGGACCACTGTACTGTAGTGGGGACCATTGTACTGTAGCGGGGACCACTGTACTGTAGCGGAGACCACTGTACTATAGCGGATACCACTGTACTGTAGCAGGGACCACTGTACTGTAGTGGGGACCACTGTGTTGTAGCGGAGACCACTTTACTGTAGCCGGGCCCACTGTGCTGTAGTGGGGACCACTGTACTGTAGTGGGGACCACTGTACTCTAACGGAGACCACTGTACTGTAGCCGGACCCACTGTACTGTATCCGGGCCCACTGTACTGTAGCGAGACCACTGTACTGTAGCGGAGACCACTGTACTGTAGCGGAGACCACTGTACTGTAGCGGGGACCACTGTACTGTACGCGTGTTAGCAGCGGGAAAGGTCACAGTACCAGGGCGACGCACCACCAGCACCGGCTGAACCCGCGGCAGTGTGTCGCGCTGACCTCGCCCCCCCCCGGCCGGCTCCACCGCACCTGGCACGCCTGCACGCCACAAGGTCGCCGCGCACGTCGAGCCCAAGCCTCCCCAAACCGGCCGAGTCCGGATAGAGCCGGCCGCAGCCGGACCGGCCAGAAGGACGTGCAATCGGACACGACTGGGGCACAGAGCGGCGGCAACTGCCGCGGACAGCGCACCAGGCGTCCTCCGGCGTCCGCACCAACGTCCGCACCAACGTCCGAACCAGACGTCCGTCCGGTGTCCGCACCAGCGTCCGCACCAACGTCCGCACCAACGTCCGCACCAACGTCCGCACCAGACGTCCTCCGGCGTCCGCACCAGACGTTCGCACCAGCGTCCGCACCAGACGTCCGCACCAGACGTTCGCACCAACGTCCGCACCAGACGTCCCTCCGGCGGGACCGACCTGCCAGAGGTCATGTCGCCGGCGGCGTCCTGTCTGGTGCGCGTATCAACCGCCGAACGACCCAAGAAGCGGGTCAGATTCAGCGAGTAAGTACCGAGCCGAGAACGCAGGAGGTCAGGGCAGGACATGACCTTTCGATCGTCCGCGGCTGACGTCATCAAAGGAAGATGACGTCATCAAAGGAGCCAATGATTGATTTCATCTCGATAAGGATTTGCTTCACTCTGCATAAGCGGGCACGGTATCCATCGGCCTTGGTTTGGTGGAGTGTACCAAGGGTGGGCAGTTTTGAGATGCAAAATATGGCTAGTTTTTGTCTTGAACGTAATCCCGTTCATTTGTTTGTGTAGTCATCTAATTGTGAAATCACCGACAGGATGGACATCCATTTTATAGGTGACTTCATCAACTAGACAAAACACAAATGCAAGCAAAATACAACTAAGTTTGAAAACCTGTGCTTTCAATTAATTAGCTGCTCGTGTTTATTCACCTATAATACACACTTCCCAGCATGCCTTCTGAGCACTAGAGCAAAGCAAATCAGCAAGATAGTGGCGTTGTCTTAAACGTGCATGTCATTAGTTTTTCAAACAATGCTTAATGTTCACTTCAGCTCATAGCACACGTAATTTGGTTCAAATGCAAGCTGACAAAATATCGGCATCACGTTGCAAATGCATCAAGTGTTACAGTTGTCAAAACTTCCAACTTATGTTATGCAGGAGTACCACCTGGAATACCTTCGTTCGCTTCCTGCTGCCTATCAGTACCAATATCGGCAGGCATTGATTCAGTAGCAATATATTGCCTGTCAGTACCAGTGTGGAGTTTAATATGACACTGCCAATCGAGATCGACTCCACACTGATCTCATCAATAAGTCGAATGTTTGACCACAGTGGTCTTCTCATCACGATTGATATTGCAGTTTACTCCTTCAACTATTTGCCTGATGTTATTAGGATCTGTGGTACGCATTTGGTAGTGATATGTATTTTATCTGCGGTATGGCAGTAATATGTATATTATCTGCGGTATGGCAGTGATATGTATATCATCTGCGGTATGGCAGTGATATTTATATTATTTTCATACTGCCTTGTCGCACTATTATTCACCATGAGCGCCGGATGCAGCACATGCAGACACTTCCTTCTGACCGGTTCTGGGTGCGTCGGACCAGCGTGACGCGTGACGGGTCACCTGTATATGGTAATAACCAGCGTGACGCGTGACGGGTCACCTGTATATGGTGATGACCAGCGTGACGCGTGACGGGTCACCTGTATATGGTAATAACCAGCGTGACGCGTGACGGGTCACCTGTACATGGTGATGACCAGCGTGACGCGTGACGGGTCACCTGTATATGGTGATGACCAGCGTGACGCGTGACGAGGGTCACCTGTATATGGTAATAACCAGCGTGACGCGTGACGGGTCACCTGTATATGGTGATGACCAGCGTGACGCGTGACGGGTCACCTGTATATGGTAATGACCAGCGTGACGCGTGACGGGTCACCTGTATATGGTGATGACCAGCGTGACGCGTGACGGGTCACCTGTATATGGTAATAACCAGCGTGACGCGTGACGGGTCACCTGTATATGGTGATGACCAGCGTGACGCGTGACGGGTCACCTGTATATGGTAATAACCAGCGTGACGCGTGACGGGTCACCTGTATATGGTGATGACCAGCGTGACGCGTGACGGGTCACCTGTATATGGTAATAACCAGCGTGACGCGTGACGGGTCGCTTGTATATGGTGATGACCAGCGTGACGCGTGACGGGTCGCTTGTATATGGTGATGACCAGCGTGACGCGTGACGGGTCACCTATATATGGTGATGACCAGTGTGACGCGTGACGGGTCGCCTGTATATGGTGATGGTCCAGTGTGACGCGTGACGGGTCACCTGTATATGGTGATGACCAGCGTGACGCGTGACGGGTCACCTGTATATGGTGATGACCAATGTGACGCGTGACGGGTCACCTGTATATGGTGATGACCAGCGTGACGCGTGACGGGTCACTTGTATATGGTGATGACCAGCGTGACGCGTGACGGGTCACCTGTATATGGTAATAACCAGCGTGACGCGTGACGGGTCGCTTGTATATGGTGATGACCAGCGTGACGCGTGACGGGTCACCTGTATATGGTAATAACCAGCGTGACGCGTGACGGGTCGCTTGTATATGGTGATGACCAGCGTGACGCGTGACGGGTCACCTGTATATGGTAATAACCAGCGTGACGCGTGACGGGTCACCTGTATATGGTGATGACCAGTGTGACGCGTGATGGGTCACCTGTATATGGTGATGACCAGCGTGACGCGTGACGGGTCACCTGTATATGGTGATGACCAGCGTGACGCGTGACGGGTCACCTGTATATGGTGATGACTGGTGGGGCAGTGACGCGTGACGGGTCACCTGTATATGGTGATGACTGGTGGGGCAGTGACGCGTGACGGGTCACCTGTATATGGTGATGACCAGCGTGACGCGTGACGGGTCACCTGTATATGGTAATAACCAGCGTGACGCGTGACGGGTCACCTGTATATGGTGATGACCAGCGTGACGCGTGACGGGTCACCTGTATATGGTGATGACCAGCGTGACGCGTGACGGGTCACCTGTATATGGTGATGACCAGTGTGACGCGTGACGGGTCACCTATATATGGTGATGACCAGCGTGACGCGTGACGGGTCACCTGTATATGGTGATGACCAGCGTGACGCGTCACGGGTCACCTGTATATGGTGATGACCAGCGTGACGCGTCACGGGTCACCTGTATATGGTGATGACCAGCGTGACGCGTGACGGGTCACCTGTATATGGTGATGACCAGTGTGACGCGTGACGGGTCACCTATATATGGTGATGACCAGCGTGACGCGTACGGGTCACCTGTATATGGTGATGACCAGCGTGACGCGTGACGGGTCACCTGTATATGGTGATGACCAGCGTGACGCGTCACGGGTCACCTGTATATGGTGATGACTGGTGGGGCAGTGACGCGTCACGGGTCACCTGTATATGGTGATGACCAGCGTGACGCGTCACGGGTCACCTGTATATAGTGATGACCAGCGTGACGCGTGACGGGTCACCTGTATATGGTGATGACCAGCGTGACGCGTGACGGGTCACCTGCATATGGTGATGACCAGCGTGACGCGTGACGGGTCACCTGTATATGGTGATGACCAGTGTGACGTGTGACGGGTCACCTGTATATGGTGATGACTGGTGGGGCAGTGACGCGTCACGGGTCACCTGTATATGGTGATGACCAGCGTGACGCGTGACGGGTCACCTGTATATGGTGATGACCAGCGTGACGCGTGACGGGTCACCTGTATATGGTGATGACCAGCGTGACGCGTGACGGGTCACCTGTATATGGTGATGACCAGCGTGACGCGTGACGGGTCACCTGTATATGGTGATGACCAGCATGGCGCGTGACGGGTCACCTGTATATGGTGATGACCAGCATGGCGCGTGACGGGTCACCTGTATATGGTGATGACCAGCGTGACGCGTGACGGGTCACCTGTATATGGTGATGACCAGTGTGACGCGTGACGGGTCACCTGTATATGGTGATGACTGGTGTGGCAGCTGGGCGAGCGGTTAGAGCAGAGTCCACACGGCCTCCAGCGGCCGGCTGGTGCGGGCAGGAGGCAGGTGGTCTGGCCTGTGTCAGACCTATCTACAAGGCCACGGCCCAGCAGACGAGCAGCTGCCTGTCTCCCTGTCGTGACATGTCATCCGGTCCGAGGACGCTGCGACGACACACGTGGGCCGGCACCGGGACACTGGTACTGGGCCACTCTGGTACTGGTCCGGTCTGGTGCTGGGCCGCTCTGGTACTGGTCCAGTCTGGTGCTGGGCCGCTTTGGTACTGGTCCAGTCTGGTGCTGGGCCACTCTGGTACTGGTCCAGTCTGGTGCTGGGCCACTCTGGTACTGGTCCAGTCTGGTGCTGGGCGACTCTGGTACTGGGCCATTCTGGTACTGGGGCACTCTGGTACTATGCCACTCTGTTAATGGGCCACTCTGTTCCTGGGCCACTCTGGTACTGGGCCACTCTGGTACTGGGACACTGCTACTGGGCCACTGTGGCACTTTGTTACGCCACATATCGCTCCTAGCGTCAGCACACCGTCATGCTTCTGAAGTTGATCTTCAGCTAATTTCTAGGAACTATAATAGAAGCTTAGAACAAAGCTGTTTTACAAAAATAATATGTTGACCTTGTGATGGTGAGCATATTTTTATTTCCGAGTCTGACCGCCTTAGCTCACAGATTCGGTATGACCATGGTAATGCTGTGTACGTACTCACATTTACAGCATACGCTGCCATTCAGTGGCGTCAGCCATGCGTGGAGCAAGAGATGAGCTATGCGATAATGTGCCCACAAAATCACTTTTTCACCATCCGATCACAATGGTGCCGACTAATCATATGAACATGTGCTGTATGAAATCGATGTTTTGAACAGTGAAAAACCATTCCAGCACTGCAGTGTTTGTTTACAGTAACCGTTTTCACGACGGTGTAGGGGAAAATTAACCACTTTTTCAAAGATGCTCAGTCCATCGTTTGTTCATGAACGCTATTCGCAATCCGTTGAGGTGTATTTTGATGAATATATTGCGCATAGCTATATTAAGCTATCTCTCTATATGAGATCATTTCTTGTCCTTGTGTCCGTGCATGTCTACGGGTGTGGTTGCCAGTCATACCAGAAATTCCATGAAAGTCACTGCACATGGAGGGCATGTATTCTGAAATAAATAAATGCAATCTAAGTTGCAAAAACGACAGATGTTGCAGCATTCGCACGGGAAGTCCACGGTGCCCGAAATTTCGTGTAGGTTGGTTTGCCAGAGTGTAGCTTGAAGACGGCTCGGATCTTAAATACCCGTATGTATCTGTAGTTCATTGTTTCTGTTAGCTTCACTTGAACTTTTCAGCGTAGAACCATATAACTCTACGATTCATACCATTTTGCTCGCCAATATGACGCTGTCAACGCTTGTCATTCTGCCCGTGACCAAAATGGAAATACGGTTATGGCGTAATCTGCACTGCGGAAGAAGCGCGAGTTGCATTCCCAATTTCCGTGGTAATATATCCGACAATTGGCAATATGTGACAGAAAAATCACCACAAATGGTGTACCCTGGCAATTTTGTGAAAGCGAGAAAAGATTGCTGGTGATAAATGTTGGTTTCGTTTACTTTCTCTGACACCTGAAACTGGACACAACGAACCGGGATTTAGTCAACAGCCGGCTTCCTGTTGAACGCTGCCTGTCGTGGGTTAGCATTTGCTAGTCTGTGATATGTGACCGTGCTGAATGGAGCTGCATGTGTATTCGCTTGATTAAATTCCTCATTTAGATGATATATCGTGTGTCGGAGTAGACTTGTAACATTGGGAGCACACAGAAGTTATGAGTATCTCGCTGTTCAATGGTTCACTGTTGCCCGATGTGAAAAGAGGGCAAAATATTGGCACAAGTATATTACAACGATACGTGTATTGACGCGCACTCATATATGCAGACACACTCGGACACACACACACACACACACACACACACACACACACACACACACACACACACACACACACACACACACACACACACACACACACACACATACAAACAGACACTGTAGGAACTGCGGCACATTGTCTTCAGAATGAATGGCCCGTCGGTTTATGGTGGGGGCGGCATCAGCATCCGCATAATGCAGCTATCTTTTGACACGGTCGTCACGGCTCATTTGGTGAACTCCAGCAACGCCCATTCCGATATTCCAGCATCCTAGACGCACTCGCTCGTCTACTCTACCTGTAAGTCGGGTGATGCCACCAATCCATCCAACCGCCGCCCACTTCCTCCGTTGTTCCTGTCATTACCAAGACTGGAGTGCGGCGTTCAGCAACGGCTCCGCAGCTACATTTCCCGAAACCGTTCCACCTCTTTTCCCGTATTCAGCAAGGGTTCCATCCAGGCCATTTAACAGGAACGGCTCTGATTTCCATATTCGATTGAATCCTTTCCGCCAACGACCGGTGAGAGATGTTCCTCATTTGCCTGCTGGATTTGAGAAAATACTTTAATGTGATAGATCATTCGAAGCTCTTCTCAGCATTAAGTCTACGGTATCGACATTTCCATGCTTTCAACTTACCTCCATAATCACACCCAGATTGTCAGTCTCATTGACAGTGTAGGGACCAATAATAAGTCTGAATCATTGCCCGACAGGGTCGGAGTATTTCAAGGATTAGTTTTCGGCCCTTTCCTCTACTATGCTTTCCTCGACATCAGTCGGTCCGCAGAAGGCGCAATAGTGGGCCAATACGCAGATGGCACTCAAATTTTGCTCTGTGATAAAAGTATATAGTCCAAATACGTCGTGACTGGAATGGAAGAAGCTCTGACCATACTTGGCGTGTGGTTCCGTGCGAATGGTCTCAGGGATCATGATCTGCTTCCCGTCTTGGAAGCCACAAATACCGGCCTGGCTTTCGACAGCCCTATCAGCTGGGGCTCTCACGTATCCACCATCGCCAGGCGCTGTTTTGGCACTTTGGGTGATCTATCGCCCCTGAGCGCCACCTGTCGCCCGCTGTCACCTCTGTCCCGCTATCATCTGTTATCTCCGTCCCGCTCAACGCCCGGGCTGTCATCTCCGTCCCGCTCAATGACCGGGTTGTTATTTCCGTCCCGCTCAATAGTCGGACTGTCATCTCCGTCCCGCTCAATAGTCGGGCTGTCATCTCTGTCCCGTCCAATGACCGGGCTGTCATCTCCGTCCCGCTCAATGGCCGGGCTGACATCTCTGTCCCGCTCAATGACCCGGCTGTCATCTCCGTCCCGCTCAATAGTCGGGCTGTCATCTCTGTCCCGTCCAATGACCGGGCTGTCATCTCCGTCCCGCTCAATAGTCGGGCTGTCATCTCTGTCCCGTCCAATGACCGGGCTGTCATCTCCGTCCCGCTCAATGGCCGGGCTGACATCTCTGTCCCGCTCAATGACCGGGCTGTCATCTCCGTCCCGTCCAATGACCGGGCTGTCATCTCCGTCCCGCCCAATGACCGGGCTGTCATCTCCGTCCCGTCCAATGACCGGGCTGTCATCTCCGTCCCGCTCAATAGTCGGACTGCCATCTCTGTCCCGTCCAATGACCGGGCTGTCATCTCCGTCCCGCCCAATGACCGGGCTGTCATCTGCGTCCCGTCCAATGACCGGGCTGTCATCTCCGTCCTGTCCAATGACCGGGCTGTCATCTCCGTCCCGCCCAATGACCGGGCTGTCATCTCCGTCCCGCTCAATGACCGGGCTGTCATCTCCGTCCCGTCCAATGACCGGGCTGTCATATCCGTCCCGTCCAATGGCCGGGCTGTCATCTCCGTCCCGTCCAATAACCGGGCTGACATCTCCGTCCCGCTCAATAGTCGGGCTGTCATCTCCGTCCTGTCCAATGACCGGGCTGTCATCTCCGTCCCGTCCAATGACCGGGCTGTCATCTCCGTCCCGCCCAATGACCGGGCTGTCATCTCCGTCCCGTCCAATGACCGGGCTGTCATCTCCGTCCCGCTCAATAGTCGGACTGCCATCTCCGTCCCGTCCAATGACCGGGCTGTCATCTCCGTCCCGTCCAATGACCGGGCTGTCATCTGCGTCCCGTCCAATGACCGGGCTGTCATCTCCGTCCCGTCCAATGACCGGGCTGTCATCTCTGTCCCGTCCAATGACCGGACTGTCATCTCTGTCCCGTCCAATGACCGGGCTGTCATCTCCGTCCCGCCCAATGACCGGGCTGTCATCTCCGTCCCGCCCAATGACCGGGCTGTCATCTCCGTCCCGTCCAATAACCGGGCTGTCATCTCCGTCCCGCTCAATGACCCGGCTGTCATCTCCGTCCCGCTCAATAGTCGGGCTGTCATCTCCGTCCCGTCCAATGACCGGGCTGTCATCTCCGTCCCCCTCAATGACCCGGCTGTCATCTCCGTCCCGCTCAATAGTCGGGCTGTCATCTCCGTCCCGTCCAATGACCGGGCTGTCATCTCCGTCCCGCCCAATGACCCGGCTGACATCTCCGTCCCGCCCAATGACCGGCCTTTCTCGCAGATCCGGTACTGCATTTCGATGCACGAAAACGGAACGAATATATGTCTGGCCCGACTGAAGTAATTCATCAATTACGCAGCAAGACTAATTTTCCGGCCGAAAAAATTGATCATGTATCAGGCCTGGTGGAGCCTGGGTTTGCTGAGTGCAGATGATGTGGTATCATATCACACGCTGTGCTTTGTCCACAAGCCATGGCGACACATGGAGCCTGTGACACTAGCCAACGGATACTCACTGGTGGCTGGGGCTCGTGACCGACCCAGGTCCGACCGACCGAGGCGAGATGGAAACCTGAATGTCCCCCGGTCACGACCCGAAATGAGCAAGAGTCGATTCTGCTGCTGCGTGGGGCGGCAGTACAACTGATAACTCTACCCCCTCGCTCGACGTTCTCCGACTGCAGTCCCGTTGTTCGACACCCAACTGAAGCGCCACCTGTGCAAAGATCCGAAATGACGCCCAGCTTTACTCGATGCTCCACACTGTAATTTATGAATTTGCTCCTCATAAGTACGACGCAAGCGTGTAGTTTACTACCACTGATATTTATGCCACTGACATGGAACTGTAATGGTCAGAAGTCGACTGTGGATGGTTTTAATATATATCTGTATATGAGTCAGAGTCTGAGTATGAGTATGAGCCTGAGTCTGAGTCGGACCCTGAGTCTGAGTCTGAGTGTGAGTCTGAGTCTGAGTATGAGTCTGACCCTGAGTCTGAGTATGAGTATGAGTCTGACCATGAGTCTGAGTATGAGTATGAGTCTGAATCTAAGTCTGAGTCTGAGTATGAACCTGAGCCTGAGCCTGAGCCTGAGTCTGAGTATGAGTATGAGCCTGAGTCTGAGTCTGACCCTGAGTTTGAGTATGAGTATGAGTATGAGTATGAGTGTGAGTGTGAGTCTGAGTCTGAGTGTGAGTGTGAGTCTGAGTCTGAGTATGAGTCTGAGTCTAAGTCTGGTTGCAGTGCCGTGGGGTGGCCGGCCGAGTCTGCCCACTTTCCGACACACCCAGCCGACCAGATCAGCTACATGGTGACCTCGCTGGAGACCTCCCAGCTGGCGGCTGACCCGGAATCAGCGGCGGGGTCAGTGACCTCGCTGGTGACCTGCCCACTGGCGGCGGACTCTGAGCCGGCGGCGGGGTCGATGACCTCGCTGTCTCCGGTGGCCGGCCAGTGGCCAGTGGCCGAGCCGTCCCTGCCTAGCTCGTGGACACCGCCTCCGGCGACACCAGCCGACAGCCGTCAGCCGTCGGCGCCGACAACGGATGGACTCCGCCCCGTGTGAGTGTTGCAGTCACGCCCGACACTGCACTGGCAAACTGTCTCTGGTGTACACTGTACGGACACACTGGCAAACTGTCTCTGGTGTACACTGTACGGACACACTGGCAAACTGTCTCTGGTGTACACTGTACGGACACGGTGCTGCTGCGTAGCTCCACCTCCCAATTCTTGCCAGCCCAGTTCTGATGTTATCGCGTAGGTGATGTTCTCAGGGATGTTGAATAGCAGGGAAATTTACGGTGCGATATCATTGTGAGGTGCCATGAGGTGCACGAGTGAAGGCAAGAGGCAGGACGTTGTTCCCGGGCCTCAGGCACACGCTCGGTGATCATGATAGGCAGAACATTGTGAACTACCGCCACCTCGCTCTCTTGGCAGTTTGTGGAGACACCAATTTGTTTTCACCAGCTATCCGCGGAAGTCCAGGCATTTCAGAAATAAAGGCAATCGATTTGAACAACGCGATGTACTTATTCACCTAAAATTGCGCCTAAAATTGCAACAGTTGAATGCTCCTAAAATCTGATCTTAGGTGCATTCAGCATGTTCCGCAGACTCCAACGTCGGCACAGGTGCATTGAACTTGTATCCATTTTAGCTTCAACTGACTGCACCCTTGATAAAGCACGGCTAGTGGTCCAAATAGTGTAGCATAGAAGTGATCCGAATAGTGTGCACGTGTCTAGTCTTTGTGTTGGCGCTCTTAGGTGCCGTATTCAGTATTGTGTTCACAGTGTAGATGGTACTGTGTATCGAGCCCCTACATGCAGTACTTCGAACCGCGGGTACAGTATCGGTGGCACTGTGTATCGAGCCCCTACATGCAGTACTTCGAACCGCGGGTACCGTATCGGTGGCACTGTGTATCGAGCCCCTAGAAACTGTATTCCGAACTGCGGGGGCAGTATCGGTGGAACTGTGTATTGAGCCCCTAGATACTGTATTCCGAACTGCGGGGGCAGTATCAGTGGCACTGTGTATCGAGCCCCTAGACGCCATTCTCAGAACTGTGGGAACAGTATCGGTGGAACTGTGTATCGAGCCCCTAAATACCGTATTCCGAACTGCGGGTATAGTATCGGTGGTACTGTGTATTGAGCCCCTAGATACTGTATTCCGAACTGCGGTGGCAGTATCGGTGGCACTGTGTATCGAGCCCCTAGATACTGTATTCCGAACTGCGGGGGCAGTATCAGTGGCACTGTGTATCGAGCCCCTAGATACTGTATTCCGAACTGCGGGGGCAGTATCGGTGGCACTGTGTATCGAGCCCCTAAATGCCGTATACCGAACTGCGGGTATAGTATCGGTGGTACTGTGTATTGAGCCCCTAGATGCCGTACTCCGAAGCGCGGGTACAGTATCGGTGGTACTATGTATTGAGCCCCTAGATACTGTATTCCGAACTGCGGGGGCAGTATCGGTGGCACTGTGTATTGAGCCCCTAGATACTGTATTCCGAACTGCGGGGGCAGTATCGGTGGAACTGTGTATTGAGCCCCTAGATACTGTATTCCGAACTGCGGGGGCAGTATCGGTGGTACTGTGTATTGAGCCCCTAGATACTGTATTCCGAACTGCGGTGGCAGTATCGGTGGCACTGTGTATCGAGCCCCTAGATACTGTATTCCGAACTGCGGGGGCAGTATCAGTGGCACTGTGTATCGAGCCCCTAGATACTGTATTCCGAACTGCGGGGGCAGTATCGGTGGCACTGTGTATCGAGCCCCTAAATGCCGTATACCGAACTGCGGGTATAGTATCGGTGGTACTGTGTATTGAGCCCCTAGATGCCGTACTCCGAAGCGCGGGTACAGTATCGGTGGTACTATGTATTGAGCCCCTAGATACTGTATTCCGAACTGCGGGGGCAGTATCGGTGGCACTGTGTATTGAGCCCCTAGATACTGTATTCCGAACTGCGGGGGCAGTATCAGTGGCACTGTGTATCGAGCCCCTAGATACTGTATTCCGAACTGCGGGGGCAGTATCGGTGGCACTGTGTATCGAGCCCCTAAATACCGTATACCGAACTGCGGGTATAGTATCGGTGGTACTGTGTATTGAGCCCCTAGATGCCGTACTCCGAAGCGCGGGTACAGTATCGGTGGTACTATGTATTGAGCCCCTAGATACTGTATTCCGAACTGCGGGGGCAGTATCGGTGGCACTGTGTATCGAGCCCCTAGACGCCATTCTCAGAACTGTGGGAACAGTATCGGTGGAACTGTTTATTGAGCCATTGGCCGCTTCGTCCTCTGCAGGTCATCCGATCAGTTTACACCGCACGAGCGGTCGGTACGCATCATGTAATAAACACACCGCCATCGACACGGCCACTGCTCTCGACCCCGGCCGTGGAGGTCACGTGACGTGGTGTAATCACGTGACCAGCAGCCGGTCCAATTATATCGACGAGCTGTTGAGTCACAAGTTAAACTCCTCTTTCAACAAAGATTTAGGGTTCTTCATGCAAAATATTTAGATGAAATCTGGCATTGAGCAATGTCAAATGTTTGCTGTAATTCTGGGCGAAAAGATATCTGGCTTGAAATGCTGTCGTGATGAAATATGGGGATTTCAAGCGAGTGACGATCGGTTCAGATCGGTCTTGGTCGCTTAAAATATTTGCTATGTTAGCACATGCAAGATATAAATGATTATATATATATATATATATATAGCTTATGTATATATATGCATACATATATATATTTATATGTATGTATATGCATATACAAACATATATATATATATATATATATATATATATATATATATATATATATATATATATATATATGTGTGTGTGTGTGTGTGCTTGTATGGATGCTATGTCATTAAAACTTATTTTCGTCTGCGCATGGAGGTGGATGAACATAATTACAAATGAGGTATTTGCACTTTGCAATGCAGTATTCCCCCTTTCCTAAGTATCTATCCTCACAATGAGGGCTATGGTAACCTAAACGACAATTTATATAAATTGTCACGATTCCAGAAAGAAAAGCCCCAACCAAAGGAGTCGACGTGTTACAAGAACTGCCGGGTATACCACGTACGCGATTGCATGGAGCTTCTTCAGAGATGTTCATAATGTCGACTTTTGAATCAAGTCAACGTATCACGCAACCCCATCAACGTATCGTGGATTTTCAGAATGATAGGTTCCACATCAACAAAACCAAGTATATGGACTTCTGCAACAAGAAGACGTAGTGCATACCGAAATGTTCGGGTACGTTTTCTCCTTCAGGTTTACCTTCCTTCGTCACTTTCAAAGAACACTCCCTTGTTTTGGAAGGGGTAAAAAATCATCGAATCTGGAGGGATCCAATTATAATGCCAAGCAAACCATTGGCGCACAGAACCAGCAGTTGGATTGCCATTCACTGGCGATGTCAGCTATGTGGGAGCCTGCACCCCTGTACTCATACACGCACAGACACGAGCAACTTGGCGGGAGGATTACAGCAACGATGGGTAAAGCCGTTTGCCAGGAGTGCACATTTTCTGTGCGCTTTTGGGTGCGTTTTGAATACATATTTGGGGTATGTTTTTCCAGGAAGTCTGCAGTCATTTTTAAAGATGTCCCTTCTCCGTCGGAATGCGTGTACTTAAAATCCAGAGGAGCAGGCAGCCTTGTCAAATGCATTGCTCGCTCTTTAACTTAGACTTATTCAGTGCTTTAAAAGTCATGAAGCCCATCGTAGACTCCGACACTGGCTGGTGTTGGTGTCGGTGTTTAGATGATCACTATGTCCACCGTAGACCCCGACAATAGTTGGTGTCGGTGTATTGATGTCCGCTATGTCCACCGCAGACTCCGACACTAGTTGATGTCGGTGTATTGATGTCCGCTATGTCCACCGCAGACTCCGACACTAGTTGATGTCGGTGTATTGATGTCCGCTATGTCCACCGTGGACTCCGACACTAGTTGATGTTTGTATTTAGATGTCCGCTATGTCCACCGTAGACTCCGACACTGGTTGGTGTTGGTGTTTAGATGGTCACTATGTCCACTGTAGACTCTGACAATGGTTGGTGTCGGTGTTTAGATGGCCACAATGTCCACCGTAGACTTCGACAATGGTTGGTGTCGGTGTTTAGATGGCCACAATGTCCACCGTAGACTTCGACAATGGTTGGTGTCGGTGTTTAGATGGCCACTATGTCCACCGTAGACACCGACACTAGTTGGTGTTGATGTTTAGATGGCCACTATGCCCACTGTAGACTCCGACACCGGTTGGTGTTGGCGTTTAGATGGCCACTATGTCCCCCGTAGACTCCGACACTGGTTGGTGTCGGTGTTTAGATGGTCACTATGTCCACCATGGATACCGACAATGGCTGACGTAGAGTTCGCGACCCCGTTCGTTGCGGACCGCGCAGCAATGCAGCGGGAACACGTGTCAACATCTGTGTAGGCGCGCTCTGTGTCCGAGCCACTGTTCTGCGCGCTCTATGGCCGTACCACTGTCCTGATGCTCTGTGGCCGAGCCACTGTCCTGATGCTCTGTGGCCGAGCTACTGTCCTGATGCTCTGTGGCCGAGCCACTGTCCTGAGTGTTCTGTAGCCGAGCCACTGTCCTGATGCTCTGTGGCCGAGCCACTGTCCTGATGCTCTGTGGCCGAGCCACTGTCCTGATTCTCTGTGGCCGAGCCACTGTCCTGATGCTCTGTGGCCGAGCCACTGTCCTGCGCGCTCTGTGGCTGAACCACTGTCCTGATGCTCTATGGCCAAGTCACTGTCCTGATGCTCTGTGGCCGAGTCACTGTCCTGATGCTCTGTGGCCAGCCATTGTCTTGATGCTCTGTGGCTGAGTTACTGTCCTGAGTGTTCTGTGGTCCAGCCACTGTCCTAATGCTCTATGGCCGAGCCACTGTCCTGATGCTCTGTGGCCGAGCCACTGTCCTGAGTGTTCTGTGGCCGAGTCACTGTCCTGATGCTCTGTGGCCGAGCCACTGTCATGATGCTCTGTGACCGAGCCACTGTCCTGAGTGTTCTGTGGCCGAGCCACAATCCTGATGACCCGTGGCCAAGCAACTGTCCTGAGTGTTCTGTGGCCGAGCCACTGTCCTGATGCTCTGTGGCCGAGCCGCTGTCCTGATGCTCTGTGGCCGAGCCACTGTCCTGATGCTCTGTGGCCGAGCCACTGTCCTGATGCTCTGTGGCCGAGCCACTGTCCTGAGTGTTCTGTGGCCGAGCCACTGCCCTGAGTGTTCTGTGGCCTAGCCATTGTTTTGATGCTCTGTGGCCGAGCCACTGTCCTGAGTGTTCTGTGGCCTAGCCATTGTTTTGATGCTCTGTGGCCGAGCCACTGTCCTGAGTGTTCTGTGGTCGAGCCACTGTCCTGATGCTCTATGGCCGAGCCACTGTCCTGAGTGTTCTGTGGCCGAGCCACTGTCCTGATGCTCTGTGGCCGAGCCACTGTCCTGATGCTCTGTGGCCGAGCCACTGTCCTGAGTGTTCTGTGGCCGAGCCACTGTCCTGAGTGTTCTGTGGCCGAGCCACTGTCCTGAGTGTTCTGTGGCCTAGCCACTGTCCTGATGACCTGTGGCCGAGCCACTGTCCTGAGTGTTCTGTGGCCTAGCCACTGTTCTGATGCTCTGCGGCCGAGCCACTGTCCTGAGCGCTCCGTGTCCGTACCATTATCCCAGAGAGGCCTTCAGCCTCCTCATCCTTGCCGCGCGGCGGTCTGTGTGGGCTGCCGACACAGGGGCCCGGGGACGACGCGGTTTACATAGATCTTTGCAGTTCTGGACAGAGTCTGGAGTTCAACGTGCGATTTATGGTCGTCACCGGACAGCCTGACCTTTGCCGGTCGGAGGAGCACTTCTGACGGAGCGGCCGCCTCACAAGTTGTACTTTGGATGGCTGGTGACACAGTCAACATGTAGCAACACCCACTGGGCGGTGCTGTTGGCAGGAACACGCACTGGGTGACGCAGGCAACAGGAACACACACTGGGTGACGCAGGGAACAGGAACACACACTGGGTAACGCAGTCAACAGGAACACACTCTGGTGACGCAGTCGGCAGGAACATACACTGGGTGACGCAGTCGTCAGGAACATACACTGGGTGACGCAGTCAACAGGAACACACACTGGGTGACGCAGTCGGCAGGAACACACACTGGGTGACGCAGTCAACAGGAACACACACTGGGTGACACAGTCAACAGGAACACACACTGGGTGACGCAGTCAACAGAAGCACACACTGGGTGACGCAGTCAACAGGAACACACAATGGGTGACGCAGTCAACAGGAACATACACTGGGTGACGCAGTCGTCAGGAACATACACTGGGTGACGCAGTCGGCAGGAACACACAATGGGTGACGCAGTCAACAGGAACATACACTGGGTGACGCAGTCGGCAGGAACATACACTGGGTGACGCAGTCGGCAGGAATACACACTAGGTGACGCAGTAAACAGGAACACACACTGGGTGACGCAGGCAACAGGAACATACACTGGGTGACGCAGTCGGCAGGAACACACACTGGGTGACGCAGTCGGCAGGAACATATACTGGGTGACGCAGTCAACAGGAATACACACTGGGTGACGCCGTCGGCAGGAACGCACACTGGGTGACGCAGTCAACAGGAACACAAACTGGGTGACGCAGTCGGCAGGAACACACACTGGGTGACGCAGTCGGCAGGAACACACACTGGGTGACGCAGGCAACAGGAACACAGACCGGCCAGGCCAAATATAATGACGCGTTTCGGCTGCACGTTGATTACTGAGTGCCTGGCTAAGAATACGGACATTGGTTCATATTGTCAGGTATGGGTAGCTGGCACTCCCGCTATAGGTCTCAAGCCGGCAGACGAAATCTCTAGCGTACATCCACCCAATGTATGGCACATATTTGGTGTCGCTTTCTTTGCAATGACCAATTATCTCCTTTAATATTGTTGCATGTTTTCAGTCAATATCAGGTCAGGTCGCAGACATATGATCTGGAGCTACCCAGGGAGACGTATTCGGGCTCTATGTTGGCTCAAACACGTAGTATCGCAAAGTACAGCGCGCCATGGGCAATGTTAACTCACCATGGGTAATGTTAACCCGCGTCGTCTCTGGAGGGGGTCTTCAACTGCACCCCTAAGGTTTTTCGCAAATAGTGACAAAAAGTGGCTCGCGGCAGCGCGCCGAAATTTGACATACCTTTTCCCACATCAATTTCTTATATTGTCAAACTTTTAGAGTCAGGTCATTTAGGGTCAACGAGTTAGTCTAGGTCAAGTGAGGTCACCTCCAATAAATGTTAAACCACTCGTCATGCTTTCACGGATACAGATATTTTAATGGAACTTTCAACGTTTGCTTATCGTTAAGGATACAACAAAACGTACTAGAGGATTTTTTGCCGTTTTTGACTACTTATTAATTTTGCATATTTCCCTATGAGTTCAACTCGAAGATTCTGGCTGAAGTAAGCATTTTTATTGGTGCAACTTACCTTCGAAAATCGTTTTTCGGCCAGCTCTACCTGTTAGAGAAGGACAATTAAATAAAACCTCAAAACCCAAAATTTTGAAAGAAAAAAAATTCGGGGCCAAAAAATTGCATGGTCCTGGTCGATTTCGCTGTCCTTTTCTGATTCCTTTTTTTGCTTTCACATATCCTCCGAAACGAACTCCCCAGAGCCAAAACAAAATTATATAAGTCTTGAAAATCTAGGCCCCAGTGCATTCAGTGAATCAGTGCATTCCCGGTGCCAAATTTCAGGGTGACAAAACGAACCTGCGGTTATCCATTTCGCGTTTTCTAGAAGCCCAGTTGGAACCACATAGAAAAATGTGCATTTCCCTCGCAATAATAGTGGAGGAATGGTTGTTTTTGCTTTTGAAATATCCTGGGGGCATGACCCTGTACCTCACATCGTCCGTATAAAATTAGCGTATGCGTGTCATCTTCCTTTCCAACGTTGAAAATACCCCCTCCATCCCTGTCCCTGACCACAAAGCCCCGAGCAGAGCACACCGGGACGACGCGTCACCACTAGAGTCATCTACACCACCTCAGTGTGACTGCAGTTGCAGTGTCTCGCCGCCAGGTGGTGGAACGACAAGGTGTCGACGCTGGGTGTGACAGCGCCGCTGACCGTGCTGGCATCTGTGCGGTGTCGGGACGCCATCGACATCATGCATCAGCACGGTTTCGATCAGCTGCCCGTGGTCGACCACTCCGGGTAAAAAGGCCACGCTTTGGCTGTGGAGGGTCGTGGAAGCTAGCTTTCTCTGTGATGCATCCATCCCTATGTCAGTCTATACTGTTCTTGTTAAAGCCTATCCTGCCTTTGCCATAGTTTGTTATATCCTCGCCATAGCTTATCCTGTACTTGCTGAACCTACTCTGTCCTCGTGAAGCACATCCTGTCCTCGACATGTCCTGTCTTGTGCATTCACAAAACAGGACAGGATAGGTGGTACCTGAGTACATGTGCTGAGGAGGCTGCTGGAGCCGATGAGGTGGACCTACTTGCTTCTGTTCGGCCTTGCAGCCCTCAGCCAGACGTAAAGCTCGGTGACATGTGTGACTCGGACAGTTTTGGCCTCCACACAGGACGGAGTTGCTTCAGTCATCAGCAGTGTTGCCGGCCGTGCCTGTCTTGCGTGTGTTCACGGCACTGGAGCTTGGGACGGTGGACCCCAGTCCCAATCGTGAAAACATGTCTAGGGATGGGGAAGCCACCCTTCACTGAAGTTCATGGCAGATCAAAATGGAAAAGCATGCTCTTACCTCGTGGAACTGAGACCATACAAAGATTAGGCATACTAAGAGGCGCTCGAAATATTGCTAGGAACATTTTCACTTTGCACTGAAATCCGTGATAGAACATAATATGGAAATCACGCTCTTACCCCTTAATATCGAGTACATGCGAACATTAAGCACGTTAGGAAGTCTTCGAAGCACTACTCGGAAAATGGCCGAGCAAAGGTACATGTCGCCCTCCACAATCCGCTCCTGATCTCCTCAGAGAATATCTGATACAAAGCTGATGTAGAATTGATGACATTAGTTCACATATGGTGGAAGTACAAGATAAACTTTGAATACTTTAAGTCCCTCCACTCTGTCTAGCTTATTGAATCGTCGTGTCATATGTGCTTGGTTCAACGATGAATGTACCAACTTCAGATTATGCCACTGATTCAACTGCCCTGCTCGAAAATAAGTTATCACCCACTCTATATTTTGTTTAAAGTGCATTCAGAACGCACGTATCCGCTTTTCCTAAAAATTGCAAGAAATACACAAAATAATTTCGCAAGTATGAAGTTTAGTGGAAGCCAGCTGAGCGTAATAGTCGTGATTTCCATAGACCATGCAATTATAGGGGATGTGTGAGTTCACAAGTGCTGTGGGACTGCTCAACATGGCCTGACCGGCTCCTCCTACCGCACAGCAACGTGACCGGTGTCGTGACGCTGGGGTATCTGATGACGGCCATCGTGGTGAAGAGGGTGGAGCCATCGTCTCCTGTGGGAGAGGTCAGTGGTGAGGAGGCACCTGTAGTGCTCTGTTCGGTAGTTTCGGGGCGCTCTGTGGTCAGCATTGTCGATGCACCCTGATGACGGCCATCGTGGTGAAGAGGGTGGAGCCATCGTCTCCTGTGGGAGAGGTCAGTGGTGAGGAGGCACCTGTAGTGTTCTGTTCGGTAGTTTCGGGGCGCTCTGTGGTCAGCATTGTCGATGCACCCGGAAGCCGACCAAACCAAATCAACCCCTCCCCAGGAGGGGCTGATTTGGTTTGGTACTATATATTTATTTAGATATAGACAGATATCCATTAAGTTAGTATACGCCACTACGCGCACCTATTTAGTTTTTTTTGTCATTTGAATTAGTAATCGGAATAATCTATGGCCTTTCCTCCCCCCCACCCCCAGAAAAAATAAAACAAAGGAGATGCAGAGTTAACTTTGGCAGAATGGTGCTGCGACTCGATTATATTCGTTATCAAAAGTTTGGGCATGACAATATTGAATTGCTTTCTGAATGAATTCCTGCCATCGGACACCCATGCATACCGAGGCAGTCGGTATAGCCAGACACCAAACAGGAGTAGAACGGTAGACCAGTGCTGACCGTCGGTCAGTGCAGGACCGTCGTCGTGGCGACCGTCGGTCAGTAGCCGACCGTCGGTCGTAGCTGGACCGTCGGTCAGTAGCCGGACCGTCGGTCGGGCTGGACCGTCGGTCGGTAGTTGGACCGTCGGTCGTGGCTGGACCGTCGGTCAGTAGCTGGACCGTCGGTCAGTGGCGGACCGTCGGTCGTGGCAGACCGTCGGTCAGTGGCAGGACCGTCGGTCAGTGGCTGACCGTCGGTCAGTAGCTGGACCGTCGGTCAGTGGCTGGACAGTCGGTCAGTGGCGACCGTCGGTCAGTAGTTGGACCGTCGGTCAGTAGTTGGACCGTCGGCCGGTGCTGACCGTCGATCAGTGGCGACCGTCGGTCAGTAGCCGGACCGTCGGCAGTACTGGACCGTCGGTCAGTAGTACCGTCGTCGGAGCTGGGCCGTCGGGCGTGGCCGGACCGTCGGTCAGTGGCCGGACCGTGGTCAGTGACTGGACCGTCGGTCAGTAGTTGGACCGTCGGCCGGTGCGGAGCGTCGGTCGTGGCTGACCGTCGGTCAGTAGCCGGACCGTCGGTCAGTAGCTGGACCGTCGGTCAGTAGTTGGACCGTTAGTCGGAGCTGGGCCGTCGGTCGTGGCCGGACCGTCGATCAGTGGCCGGACCGTCGGTCAGGGCAGGACCGTCGGTCGTGGCTGACCGTCAGTCGGGCTGAACCGTCGGTCAGTGGCAGGACCGTCGGTCAGTGGCCGGACCGTCGGTCAGTAGCCGGACGTTCGGTCAGTAGTTGGACCGTCGGCCGGAGTTTGCTGCCGAGCCTGCTCAGTCTGCCCGTCTGTCCAGTCTGTCATCCTGCTCAGTATGCTTATTCCGCTGTCTGATGGAACTTCAAGCCGAAAAGAACTGCCTGGTTAAAAAGAAACTTTAAGGATGCTTCCGGTGCCAATATGTAGCAATTGGAAACGTGGTGTCACGTAGCATTCTTTTCGTAAGGTATTAGGAAGCCCAGATTGATGGTGTTTGCCCCCACCATACCCCAATAAACCCACCACGACACGTGATGTTGTTTTATCGGGTTGTTTACTTGATTGTTGTTGACTTGATAGTTACCTTTACCTGATTATCACACCACCTTGCCCATAAGCAGAATACCTACGATGCAGAATTAACAGCCACCAAAATCGTGCGTTCCTACACAAGACGTGGCTGACACTCCTGCCGCCTGTCACAGGTCATGTTCCGTGACACGATTGACACTGCTGCCGCCTGTCACATGTCATGTTCCGTGACACGATTGACACTCCTGCCGCCTGTCACAGGTCATGTTCCGTGACACGATTGACACTGCTGCCGCCTGTCACAGGTCATGTTCCGTGACACGATTGACACTGCTGCCGCCTGTCACAGGTCATGTTCCGTGACACGATTGACACTACTGCCGCCTGTCACAGGTTATGTTCCATGTCGTGGCTGACACTGCTGCCGCCTGTCACAGGTTATGTTCCATGTCGTGGCTGACACTGCTGCCGCCTGTCACAGGTCATGTTCCGCGAATTCGCCACCATTTCCCGGGATGAAACTCTGGGAATTGTCTCCGCCATCCTGGACGAGAGACAGTTCGCCCTCATCGTACACCGACAGAGGTGGCGTAAGTTGGCGGTTCCAAAGTTATAGCCGGGGATGTGATTCAGGTCATCAATAACCTACAAGTCACTCATTTCTTGCTATAAACAAATAATTTCAATTATTAATATACATGCGCCATTGCCTTCGACGTCCAGTGAAATGATTTTGAATAAACTCTAACATTGTAAAGACGGTGAATAATGCCAGCGTGCGTGCTATGAGGTTCAAATCTCGTGAACGTGTCCATGCAAACCGCATCTTCGATAATGCAGAGTACTTTGCATCCCCACTGAGAAAACACCATCCAAAGGATAACACGGCTAACGTTTGAAGTCACCTTAAACCAAAAGCCTTCGAATCGAACCAAGTGCACCAATGCCAGCTGCTGTCCTGCCTCAAACACCCGGTGTTTCGTTCCGCAGTGCACGAAAAACGACGGGTGGCCACCAAGGAAGTCGTCATCGGCATCGTCACCCAGATCGACCTGCTGGCCCACATCGCCCGCTGTTTGCCCGCCTAGCTGGGCACGGCACGCGACTCCCGCGGCTAGCGTAGCTGAAGGAAACACGCCAAATGTGCGTCGGTGTCGTGCGCTGACGGCAGACAGGCCGCTGGAATCCCAACAGGCACTGTGTGACGCCAACAGGCACCGTGCCATCAAGCACCGTGTGGCACCAACAGGCGCAGAATAGCGCCAACAGGCACCGTGCCAACAGCCACAGTATGGCGCCAACAGGCACATTACAGCGCCAGCCTGCACTGGTCTCCCCTGTCCTGGCGACGCAGGGTTCGAGTCGCTTTACGTGCTCGCATTTAGCCCCCGGCTGGGAGGGCCAGTTGGCAGCTGGCCCGATAAGGCCTGAGACGAGCTTCTGGGCGGCCATGTCGGTGCATTGACGGCACGTTAAACTTGTTGTCTAAATTCTGCCGTTCATCTGGAGGTCATGGATCGGGTGGTGGGCCAGGGTTCGCGCAACAAGCTCTGCTTAGCAATAGAACCCTGGTTAGGAATTCCAGCAATAATTCGTTTTGTTCTAAAGCATCAGCAAGCACATTATGGCGCCAATAGGTACAGTATGGCGCTAAATCTGGCTACCGTTGTTGATCTATTGTGGGAGCCGAGAGAGGGCAAAGCGAAGGTCGTCACCGTGGTACTCCACTTAGCCAAGCTGCGAGGTATTTTTGCAGCACATCATCTTTTGTATATGGATCGATCGTGTAAGTAGGTGACTGTTGATGGCGTGTGGTGTGCTCTCTGCTGCTATCGACTGCTGTCTCTATGTGAATACATAATCGGACGAATAATTCCCCATGATAACATACATATGATATCAAATGTTTCACACTGGATCGAATATTTCAGATAAGCAAATGTGTTTCACACTGGAGGAAAATGCAAACGTTGTAACACACTTAACGTTCGTAGAAATATCACAACCACAATTATCCCGTAAAGCGGGAATTTTCGCAGTTGTACTGAAGCGCATTGCATCGTTTTCATCCCGCCAAGTCCGAAGTTATCCGCCAGAGTTCGAAACGGGCCCAACTCTCTGAGCCCAGCCGGTCCATATCCGTGCCCATGAGACTCAGGCCCTATCCGGCTAGCCGTGAGTGATACCGATTCAGCACGCTCCCAGCCCGGCCCAGTCGTGACATGGAAGATCTGCATAGCAATGTGCAGATTGCTTGGTAAGATTGCTTAGCATAGCAGATGTTACACTTTGCAAAACTATTACAATTTACTCCGAATATAATTTCATCCAACTGAGTTGCACCCAAGCAAGCTGAAGTATGTACCCATGCATACACTGTTGGGGACAATTTCTTACACAAGCATGCAGTATTAATTATCAAGGTAGGCATGATGACGCCTAATGTATCGCAAGTATGAGTCATTACCTCCCTAAGTTTAAAAAACGATTATTTATCATTATTTCGAATGAATTGAATATACCTTACTATATCCATTGGTTAGTCGTCCTATACGGTGGATTGATTATGTTGGTTATGTAAGTGGTGCTTCTCAGTAGTTAACATTCACAATTTCATCAATATGTGTCAGGGTGAGGTCATTTTCACCTTCATGTTTGCACAGCCTTCATCTAAATAAGTAGGTTCCTATCTAAGCAGGATCTGCAAACCTACTTACACGCTCAACTGGTTGTTTTTCTACCGGATGAGTTACTGGTTGGTTATTGGTTTGACGACACATCGGCCGTTGAGTCATGTAGCGTCGACAATCTCTCACGCCGATTGGTCGCGAGCGAAGAGTAGCGACAGGTGAGACTCGAACCCACAACCTTTTGATCGTGAGACGAGCAACTTACCCCTAGACTACTCGTCCCCTACAGGATGAGTTTGGTAAAGCAAATGCACTATTGGAAATTAAGCCGTGAGACAATTTCCAGAATCTTAGAGTCGTTCAGAAACTTTCGACGTTTAAACCAAATGACATAAACCCACAAGTAATGATGTTGAAATTGGGAGTCAGACTGCTTTTTCGATTTCAATCACAAAGGTGTTATTCGAATGTAGCTCCCTGAAATTAGCTAATCAGAATAGCCATGACCACGCATTAAACCAATCCGATTCGAGAAGACATTGGGTGCTTGTGTCAATTTGCAACACTAGTGCCGCTAACTCGGAAGGATTGCATTAAGGTTTTAAACATAGTTATCTAAAACATTGTTGTACGTGCTGAAGACATTTTTACATGATGTCATGATGTCATTGAACGAAATCATTCGATTCACGAGAGTCCAATATTATTTCGAAATAAATATATTGTTTTAGCTGCATTCAAATCTACACATTCTCACAATTACACAAGCCGATTACATTGTCCGCTGTATCAAACATTTGGCTGCATACGCTGTGGAATGTATAACATCCAATGGAACAAATCAGCATGAACTGATCAGTAATGTCTTTTTGTTTCCCATTTTACTAGCTGCTTTCCTGCCCGAGCTCTGCCTGCTGCTCGAGCTCCTACTTCCCTGCCCGAGCTCTGCCTGCTGCTCGAGCTCCTACTTCCCTGCCCTAGCTGCCCTAGCTCTGCCTGCTCGCTCCACCCCGAGCTCTGCCTGCTGCTCCAAGCTCCCTGCCCGAGCTCTGTCTGCTGCTCGAGCTCCTACTTCCCTGCCCGAGCTCTGCCTGCTGCCCGAACTCTTACTTCTCTGCCCGAGCTCTGCCTGCTGCCCGAGCTCTTACTTCCCTGCCCGAGCTCTGCCTGCTGCTCGAGCTCTTACTTCCCTGCCCGAGCTCTGTCTGCTGCTCGAGCTCCTACTTCCCTGCCCGAGCTCTATCTGCTGCTCGAGCTCCTACTTCCCTGCCCGAGCTCTATCTGCTGCTCGAGCTCCTGCTTTCCTGCTCGAGCTCTATCTGCTGCTCGAGCTCCTGCTTTCCTGCTCGAGCTCTATCTGCTGCTCGAGCTCCTGCTTTCCTGCATGCTGACCGCAGATTGAACAGGGTCGAACTTCGATCTGGTCGTATGTTCCTTGCACCACATCGAATGGTCACTACCGCGATTACGTCACACCTAGCTGTAACGCATTCAAAGCATCGTGTACATCAAAACGAACTATAAAATATTTTAAGAAATGTATATATAATTTTAAATGATTATACGTTCCACTGAATGCTGACATGACAAACAAATATTGATCATCTGATTGCAGTTTTTTATCTGATTGCAGCAGTCCCTTCACTTATCAATTCGCTGGATCTCATGGTAATTGAATCGTCTGTCCGAGAATTGTGAGGCATAAATTGAATTTTTCAGATACCTAGGTGCTTTGTTCGTACTTCTTCATTTTTATTCAGCCAAATGCTAAGTATTTAGACTGACATTTCGACTGGCTTTCATGAAATAACAAGCTTAAATCAAGCTTAATCAAGCTTAAGTAAAGATTAAATAAAGCAAGCTTAAATATTATGAAATCAAGTAGCTTTCTGAAATGATCTAGGGAGGGAATATGACGCAGGTACCAGCTATAGTAGTTTGGTTTCCTCATTAAATAATTGCATTGTGTTGTTATTTAATTTTCTATTCATGCTAGTCACTGTGTTCCGTTGACATCTCTAGAGGCCCTGTCATTATCGGTGTTGCTTTTCCTCGCATGCCAGAATAGTCTCGTTTTCTAATATACCACGTTTGAGCTCACTTGTGAACCACGGTTTTTGAAGTGACCTCTGTGGTTCAGTTTTATGAAAATACATGACTTGGCGGTGGTTGGAATAGCAGAGTTATACTGGCCAGTTGCAGTGTCCCAGTCTTTGTCCAAGAATTGGTCCCAATTCGTGTTTTGTAGCAGTTTAATTAGTCGTGCTGGGTCCAGTCTTGTGCAATCCCGTTTGATTATTTTGTAAACGCCGCGGCTTGGCTGTGGAGGAACGATTCTAAGTGATACTATGATGAGAAAGTGATCCAAGTGTGACAAGGGGACATGATTCGGCTCTCAAGATCGATATCCAAAAAGTCATAATGAGGGCGGCTAGGATCATAACTAGGACCTCTCGCTATGGCCATATATCGCATGTTATCGAGCGGTTGGGCTGGCCTAGCTTTCAACGCTTTGTCGACATTATGGATTGCTCACTGGTTCATCTTGCAGTGCATCACTCGGGAGCACCTAAAACCCTGCGTGATCTTGTGACATTGAGAAGTGATGTCAGCTCTCGATCTACGCGATCAACACCGTTTTCAGTAGAGCGCCCACGCCTGAAAACTTCTTTTGCGCAATTATCTTTCATGTGCCGTGCTGCAGTTCTTTGGAACAGTCTCCTCGAGGAAGTGAGGGCCGAGAATATGCGACGGGCTTTTAAGTTCAAGCTGAAGGAGGCGCTGAGAAGAGCTGTACGTGAGAATGTTTGAGTATTGTATGCGTGTGTTTCTTAATGTTTTAGTAGCCTCCTGTCCCACCCCCTTTAGCGTTTTTTTACATTTGATGCTGAGTGTCTCTTGGTACGAATACAAGGAATACAATACAATAAAATACAATACGATATCATTGTTAATAGTAAATATAAGATCACGTAAGCTTCGGCAATTTTCGGCTAGTCGTGTTGGCTTATCAATAAGTGGAGCATGACTTAGCATGGTAGCAGTGTCTCGAAGTTTGTGGTCTGGTCGAAGTGTGCTATGCCACTGTGACTGGCTGTTATGGTATAACCTAGGAAGTTATGCTTCACCAATCATGTCAGTTCCGCCAACAATCAAGTTCATCCATTCGTCCAACCACCAACCATCCGTTCCAGTCCCAGTGTGATAGTGGTCATACGCGCTACCGAAATTTCTCAAAAAAGTGGTACTAACGTCCGAAAGTGACTTTTTTTTTGGGGGGGACAAACAACCTCCGAATTTTTGTAGCCGATAAACAAAGTGGCCGAAGTCGGATAAGTATTTTCCGCGTGCGCAGTGGTGACTCCGTCTCACCCTGTTTCGAAATCTCGGCTCGCCCCTGATGCAATACAGGTAAACGCCTCTGCTGGACATAGAAGAGTTGATCAATATGGTGGGATATGTAGGTATAGATCCTGGTCTTTTGTGATATTTATAAATATAATAATAATAACTCAGCAGTTTTCACCAACTAACCCTCAAGTCATGGGTTGTTCAGTCATGTTCTCCCAGTACGTTGACTACCTCGTATTTCGCCTTCTCTGCAATCAGGAAAAATAAATTACATATGCTTGCGTCTGTTCCCCAATAGTACGCACTGCAGGCGTACTTGCTGCTCTTGGCCCGCGACCAATCTGTGTGACAGATTGGCGATGCTGTGAGCCTAAACCAGTTGACGTCAAAGCGTCGTGAAGTCAAGAGCCACGACAATTATCTTGCTTCGCCGTGAACATACATTTCTACTTCATTCCAGTGACACTTGTTATTGATATGACTGTTCCAACAGAACAGAGTTTGTCTCGACTGATTTTTTTATCGGACAGATGTGATGGATTGAAAACTTGAAAACGCTTGGGTGTGATTTCGATGTTTCTCCTTCCATGGTTGACAATCCCATTTGAATGCCCGGTGAAGATTATTTGCTTAGCTAGGCTTAGCTAAGTCCTGCTGACCTGACTTCTAATGGCTCTGGGTGGTGGTGTACGCTGACGCGAACTGCTTCGTTGACGAGTCTACAACGCTACCCATCGATCGTCTAGCTGTGCATTGCAATATTTCAGCCGTGGTTGTATCTGGTGTTATGTGTGTTATGTCTACGAGAGATACAGAACAGCAAGAGAGCATGACGTATATTTGAAACCGAAAACAAAACAGAGTGAACAAAGTCAACAGGAGTCAAGATGCAGTACATCTTGATGGTGTGAGGTTGCGATTACTGACGGTGAAATTAGATAAAAATCAGCAAGTTAAAAGACAATGGATCGTTGTCCAACAATTGTCATCGACAGGTGAACGCCCCATGACTCCAGACGTAGATACATCAGATCGCAGAAGCAAGCCAGTCATGTAATACCTAGAATTATCGTAGATCGCGAGCGAAATAATAAACCCGATCATGGACACCCAAACGGTAGATGTTGGTCACACTGTGCAGTCAAGGATCAGTCAGAGAGGGCGAAGCCGAGGACTGATAAGAGAGTTTACATCCGAGGACTGGTGAGATAGTGCACGACAGAGGGTTGGTCAGGGAGTGGTCCGTCCAGGATTGGTCAGAGACTGCACAGCCGGAGATTGGTCGGTCTACAGTCGGTGTTCGGTCAGACCGCTTGGTGCCCAGGATCGGTCGGTCTACAATCGATGTTCGGTCAGACCGTGTGGTGTCCAGGATCGGTCGGTCTACAATCGATGTTCGGTCAGACCGTGTGGTGTCCAAGATCGGTCGGTCTACAATCGATGTTCGGTCAGACCTTCGTCAGACCGTCATACCGTCGACCGTCACCGTCATACCGTCGACCGTCACCGTCATACCGTCGACCGTCATACCGTCGACCGTCACCGTCATACCGTCGACCGTCATACCGTCGACCGTCATACCGTCGACCGTCACCGTCATACCGTCGACCGTCATACCGTCGACCGTCACCGTCATACCGTCGACCGTCAGACCGTCGACCGTCAGACCGTCGACCGTCAGATTCATCTTCGTCTGATTTCTTTCGATCCGATTCATCTTCATCTGATTCATCTTCATCCGACAGACTCTCATCCGACAGACTCTCTTCCGACAGCTCATCCGACAGACTCTCATCCGAGAGACTATCATCCGACAGCCTCTCATCCGACAGTCTATCATCCGACAGCCTCTCATCCAACAGACTCTCATCCGACAAACTCTCATCCGACAGACTCTCTTCCGACAGCTCATCCGACAGACTCTCATCCGACAGACTATCATCCGACAGCCTCTCATCCGACAGTCTATCATCCGACAGCCTCTCATCCGACAGACTCTCTTCCGACAGCTCATCCGACAGACTCTCATCCGACAGACTATCATCCGACAGTCTATCATCCGACAGACTCTCATCCGACAGTCTATCATCCGACAGACTCTCATCCGACAAACTCTCATCCGACAGACTCTCTTCCGACAGCTCATCCGACAGACTCTCATCCGACAGCCTCTCATCCGACAGTCTATCATCCGACAGCCTCTCATCCGACAGACTCTCATCTGACAGACTCGCCGATTCTTTTTCCGATTCTTCCTGAGCTGAATCATCTTCATCTGATGCATTCTCCTCCGATTCATACTCATCTGAACCGCTTGTAGCCGATTCACTCTGATCGGACTCTTCTTCACTTGAGATGAAACTTTCTTCTTCCTCGAAAAAGCCGTATTCCTCCTGGCGATTGTCGGCGACTCGGAGAATCTTGACTCGATCCCGGAGACCCGCTGCGAAGTCCTGCAAGTCCGGGGTCTTCCCGTCGTGATCGGCCTTCTCCCGTTCAACTGGATCCTTGACATTGCCGTCGAAGTTGAGCGGTAGTCTAGGCTGAACGAACGCGTGCTGGCGGTTTGGATGGTACGCCTTCACGTCACGCCATTTCAAAGGTGCGGCGGAGCCGACGGAAAGTAGTGCGGCGATCACCGCCAGGCGGGACAGCATCATACCCACCTGCCGGAGGTACAGACGTGGTGACACAGCATCATACCCACCTGCCGGGGGTACAGACGTGGTGACACAGCACCATACCCACCTGCCGGGGGTACAGACGTGGTGACACAGCACCATACCCACCTGTCGGAGGTACAGACGTGGTGACACAGCACCATACCCACCTGCCGGGGGTACAGACGTGGTGACACAGCACCATACCCACCTGCCGGGGGTACAGACGTGGTGACACAGCATCATACCCACCTGCCGGGGTACAGACGTGGTGACACAGCACCATACCCACCTGCCGGAGGTACAGACGTGGTGACACAGCACCATACCCACCTGCCGGGGGTACAGACGTGGTGACACAGCACCATACCCACCTGCCGGGGGTACAGACGTGGTGACACAGCACCATACCCACCTGCCGGAGGTACAGACGTGGTGACACAGCACCATACCCACCTGCCGGAGGTACAGACGTGGTGACACAGCACCATACCCACCTGCCGGAGGTACAGACGTGGTGACACAGCACCATACCCACCTGCCGGGGGTACAGACGTGGTGACACAGCACCATACCCACCTGCCGGGGGTACAGACGTGGTGACACAGCACCATACCCACCTGCCGGGGGTACAGACGTGGTGACACAGCATCATACCCACCTGCCGGAGGTACAGACGTGGTGACACAGCACCATACCCACCTGCCGGGGGTACAGACGTGGTGACACAGCACCATACCCACCTGCCGGGGTACAGACGTGGTGACACAGCACCATACCCACCTGCCGGGGGTGCATACGTGGTGACACAGCACCATACCCACCTGCCGGGGGTACAGACGTGGTGACACAGCACCATACCCACCTGTCGGGGGTACAGACGTGGTGACACAGCACCATACCCACCTGCCGGAGGGTACAGACGTGGTGACACAGCACCATACCCACCTGCCGGGGGTACAGACGTGGTGACACAGCACCATACCCACCTGCCGGGGGTACAGAGTAAACAGACGTGGTGACACAGCACCATACCCACCTGCCGGGGGTACAGACGTGGTGACACAGCACCATACCCACCTGCCGGAGGTACAGACGTGGTGACACAGCATCATACCCACCTGCCGGAGGTACAGACGTGGTGACACAGCACCATACCCACCTGCCGGGGGTACAGACGTGGTGACACAGCACCATACCCACCTGCCGGGGGTACAGACGTGGTGACACAGCACCATACCCACCTGCCGGGGGTACAGACGTGGTGACACAGCATCATACCCACCTGCCGGAGGTACAGACGTGGTGACACAGCACCATACCCACCTGCCGGAGGTACAGACGTGGTGACACAGCACCATACCCACCTGCCGGGGGTACAGACGTGGTGACACAGCACCATACCCACCTGCCGGAGGTGACAGACGTGGTGACCCACTGTGGTGACACAGCATCATACCCACCTGCCGGGGGTACAGACGTGGTGACACAGCACCATACCCACCTGCCGGGGGTACAGACGTGGTGACACAGCACCATACCCACCTGCCGGAGGGTACAGACGTGGTGACACAGCACCATACCCACCTGCCGGGGGTACAGACGTGGTGACACAGCACCCATGCCAGAAGAGTGGTAACACAGCACCATACCCACCTGTCGGAGGTACAGACGTGGTGACACAGCACCATACCCACCTGCCGGGGGTACAGACGTGGTGACACAGCACCATACCCACCTGCCGGAGGTACAGACGTGGTGACACAGCACCATACCCACCTGTCGGAGGTACAGACGTAATGGTGACACAGCACCATACCCACCTGAGACTAAGGGTGACACAGCACCATACCCACCTGCCGGGGGTACAGACGTGGTGACACAACACCATACCCACCTGCCGGGGTACAGACGTGGTGACACAGCACCATACCCACCTGCCGGGGGTGCATACGTGGTGACACAGCACCATACCCACCTGCCGGGGGTACAGACGTGGTGACACAGCACCATACCCACCTGCCGGGGGTACAGACGTGGTGACACAGCACCATACCCACCTGCCGGGGGTACAGACGTGGTGACACAGCACCATACCCACCTGCCGGGTGTGCATACGACGTGGTGACACAGCACCATACCCACCTGCCGGGGGTACAGACGTGGTGACACAGCACCATACCCACCTGCCGGGGGTGCATACGTGGTGACACAGCACCATACCCACCTGTCGGAGGTACAGACGTGGTGACACAGCACCATACCCACCTGCCGGGGGTACAGACGTGGTGACACAGCACCATACCCACCTGCCGGGTGTGCACACGTGGTGACACAGCACCATACCCACCTGCCGGGGGTACAGACGTGGTGACACACCACCATGCCCACCTGTCGGGGCATACGTGCATACGCCCAACAAATAATAAAATGGTGACACAGCACCATACCCACCTGTCGGAGGTACAGACGTGGTGACACAGCACCATACCCACCTGCCGGGGGTACAGACGTGGTGACACAGCACCATACCCACCTGCCGGGTGTGCACACGTGGTGACACAGCACCATACCCACCTGCAGGGGGTGCACACGTGGTGACACAGCACTATACCCACTTGCCGGGGGTATAGACCTAATGACATACCACTGACTGTGGAGGGGACAGACCCACCTTCCGGGGTGCAGACATTTCGAGAGTACGTATGGATGCACACACACACACACATATGCATACACAAGCATGTGTATATATACATATATATACCTACATATATGCATATATGTATATATATATATATGTATATATATATATATATATATATATATATATATATATATATATATATATATATATATATATATATATATATATATATATATATATATATGTATAATGTGTGCAGGTGTTTGGTTGGAAAGGTGGTCTGCCCTGGACCACCTTTCCAAAAATGCACACCATATTTCATCATATCTGAAACTGACCTTGACTTTGGTATGTCAATGTGCAATACGTGAGTGATAGTAACGTGCAGCATGCAAATGGTTGATATTGAACCACACATTCACAAACATTTCACAAACAGGCAACATATTGGGCACCCGTTCCATCATGTCGAGTGATAAAACTAACGAACACCAGTTTTCTCCGCTGGGGAGTTGACAAGTTGGCCATGCTACTCGATATGTCAATATAGCAAATATACTGCATGAAACATGAGCATCCCACTAATGCCTGAATTATGCCATCCACCACTTAGTCTGCAGCGAAGGATGTTGGCCCTCGATTGTCATGGGAAGAAAATTCAGAGTTAATCTGTTCTTCCACAGTGTGTCCAGCATTTCAACCTTTTGGCATGATAGCGAGTTAGTTTTGTTCGACAGATTGATTACATGCCTCATGTTCACAGCGCTAGATATGCATCTTTGAAATCAGTTAACCGGGTAATTTCTTCTCCTCACAAGAAATGCGAAGTTTTGATCCTCGACACAACTAGGTCAGAAAATGCCGGAACACAGACATCTTTCTGGTTACAAAAAGGCATTTGCCGCCCCAGTAGCTCAGTTTGTTAGCGTGCTGGTTTGCACTGGTCTCCCGTGTCCTGGCAACACAGGATTCGAGTCGGTTCACGCGCTCGCATTCAGCCCCCAACTGGGTGGGTAGGATTGGCAACTGACTCGATGAGGCCGGGGACGAGCTACTGGGCGGCCGTGTCGGTGCATTGACGGCACGTGAAACTTTCGGTCAAAGTTCTACAGTTGAACTGGAATTCATTGATCGAATGGTGGGGCCAGGGGTGATGTCACAAGCTTTCCCTAGCAATAGAATCCTGGTTCATAAAGCCACCCAGCAACAACTCGGACTAGACTTGTATTAAAAATTGTCATATCTGATCACTGAGTCCATTAAGCATATGTGGAAGCATCTGTGTCGGATTTGTGCCAGTAATGTTTTGTCCAGCTTAGTGTACTTCATGTAGCCGAATGGTGGACAATTTGCTCTTAGGATGTTACATAGATGTTGTAGTGTACTCTCAAAATTTTGCATGGATGTTGCAGTATGCTCTCAGGATGTTGCATGGCTGTTGCAGTATGCTCTCAGGATGTTGCATGGATGTTGTAGTATACTACAGAATGTTGCACGAATGTTGTAGTATGTTCTCTGCTGCATGGATGTTGTAGTATTTCCCATGATATCGTATGTATGATGTAGGATGTGTTGAGACCATGGCGCCTTATCTTTGGTCCGTCCCCGCTGAACTCCCGCCATGGACCATTCACCCAGGACGATACTTCCGGCCATGGTATATCTTTGAAAATTGAGATGGTAATAATGCAAATGCGGTGGCAATTGCCAGTTCGCCTGCGGTAAAGGCAGCACACAAAGTTGTCTGTTTGGCTACGATGCAGGTGACAAAGTTCGGCTTCCAGGGGGACTCCACTAGAGGATATTGGTGCGAAACGCGCAAAGGTCCAGTTCATATCCTTCTCAATGACTTCATATCGTTATTGAAAGATGAAATTTTGTGGCACATGTTTAATTTCAGCACTGTTTTCAGCTGTTTCCTACCCAAATTTACAATTTCCTTTTCAAACCAACAAGCATGTTTGCACACGCAACAGTGCCACCGCTTCAGCAGTGTACACCCAAGTGTTCCTCCATAGACAGCCGGTGGCCACTGTGTGCCAAAAGCCACAGACACAGCCACCGATGGGAAGGAATAGGATCGATCTCAGTCGGTGCCGGATATGGATCCTCCCTTCAGCGTGCGCCACTCACCTCGCGAGCCGTCATCACAGGTTTCGGTTTGCGTCGGAGTTGCAAAGCCGAGTGTGTGCTGCAGGTGTGCAGGAGGTGGTTATATAGCGCGCCACCGGGGAGGCATCGCGGACCTCGCCATGGTGATGTCGCACCACATCTGGTGTGCTATCAACAGCTGGCAGGCTGACAGCGACAACGACGGGGCCGGTGTCGTCGTGATAGTCAGCAGGCATCGGGTCCGCCGCCATGACTCAGCCGACGGCAGCAGCCCGGCTCCTCAGAGGGGTGGTGGTCGCCACGGCCACTGACGGCTCCTCAGAGGGGTGGTGGTCGTCACGGCCACTGACGGCTCCTCAGAGGGGTGGTGGTCGTCACGGCCCGGCTCCTCAGAGGGGTGGTGGTCGTCACGGCCACTGACGGCTCCTCAGAGGGGTGGTGGTCGTCACGGCCCGGCTCCTCAGAGGGGTGGTGGTCGTCACGGCCCGGCTCCTCAGAGGGGTGGTGGTCGTCACGGCCCGGCTCCTCAGAGGGGTGGTGGTCGTCACGGCCACTGCCGGCTCCTCAGAGGGGTGGTGGTCGTCACGGCCACTGACGGCTCATCAGAGGGGTGGTGATCGTCACGGCCCGGCTCCTCAGAGGGGTGGTGGTCGTCACGGCCCGGCTCCTCAGAGGGGTGGTGGTCGCCACGGCCACTGACGGCTCCTCAGAGGGGTGGTGGTCGTCACGGCCACTGACGGCTCCTCAGAGGGGTGGTGGTCGTCACGGCCCGGCTCCTCAGAGGGGTGGTGGTCGTCACGGCCACTGACGGCTCCTCAGAGGGGTGGTGGTCGTCACGCCCACTGACGGCTCCTCAGAGGGGTGGTGGTCGTCACGGCCACTGACGGCTCCTCAGAGGGGTGGTGGTCGTCACGGCCCGGCTCCTCAGAGGGGTGGTGGTCGTCACGGCCACTGACGGCTCCTCAGAGTGGTGGTGGTCGTCACGGCCCGGCTCCTCAGAGGGGTGGTGGTCGTCACGGCCACTGACGGCTCCTCAGAGGGGTGGTGGTCGTCACGGCCACTGACGGCTCCTCAGAGGGGTGGTGGTCGTCACGGCCACTGACGGCTCCTCAGAGGGGTGGTGGTCGCCACGGCCCGGCTCCTCAGAGGGGTGGTGGTCGCCACGGCCACTGACGGCTCCTCAGAGGGGTGGTGGTCGTCACGGCCACTGCCGGCTCCTCAGAGGGGTGGTGGTCGTCACGGCCACTGACGGCTCATCAGAGGGGTGGTGATCGTCACGGCCCGGCTCCTCAGACGGGTGGTGGTCGCCACGGCCCGGCTCCTCAGAGGGGTGGTGGTCGCCACGGCCACTGACGGCTCCTCGGAGGGGTGGTGGTCGTCACGGCCACTGCCGGCTCCTCAGAGGGGTGGTGGTCGTCACGGCCACTGACGGCTCATCAGAGGGGTGGTGGTCGTCGCGGCCCGTCTCCTCAGAGGGGTGGTGGTCGTCACGGCCACTGACGGCTCCTCAGAGGGGTGGTGGTCGTCACGGCCCGGCTCCTCAGAGGGGTGGTGGTCGTCACGGCCACTGCCGGCTCCTCAGAGGGGTGGTGGTCGTCACGGCCACTGACGGCTCATCAGAGGGGTGGTGATCGTCACGGCCCGGCTCCTCAGACGGGTGGTGGTCGCCACGGCCCGGCTCCTCAGAGGGGTGGTGGTCGCCACGGCCACTGACGGCTCCTCAGAGGGGTGGTGGTCGTCACGGCCACTGCCGGCTCCTCAGAGGGGTGGTGGTCGTCACGGCCACTGACGGCTCATCAGAGGGGTGGTGGTCGTCGCGGCCCGTCTCCTCAGAGGGGTGGTGGTCGTCACGGCCACTGACGGCTCCTCAGAGGGGTGGTGGTCGTCACGGCCCGGCTCCTCAGAGGGGTGGTGGTCGTCACGGCCCGGCTCCTCAGAGGGGTGGTGGTCGTCACGGCCACTGACGGCTCCTCAGATGGGTGGTGGTCGTCACGGCCCGGCTCCTCAGAGGGGTGGTGGTCGTCACGGCCCGGCTCCTCATAGGGGTGGTGATCGTCACGGCCATTGACGGATCCTCAGAGGGGTGGTGGTCGCCACGGTCACTGACGGCTCCTCAGAGGGCTGGTGGTCGTCACAGACACCCAACTTTAGTCAGTACCACCACTACCGAAACATCTGATTATTTCCTCATAGCCTCTCATTCCTCTTCTAATAGAGTATGTAAAGTCCTAATTTCGGAGTACTCAAACTTTCCTTCAAAAGAGGATAAATCTAAGGCAAAGGGAGAAGAATGTTTCCTGATATATGGAACTATTGGTAGAATGTCTCCTAATACATGGAACTATTGGAACCCACCCACCCACTTGACGTCTCCTCACCCAAGAATCCCATTCTTATGC
This sequence comes from Imbricaverruca yamaguchii, assembly GCA_034440575.1. Classification (NCBI taxonomy): domain Eukaryota; kingdom Metazoa; phylum Arthropoda; class Thecostraca; family Neoverrucidae; genus Imbricaverruca; species Imbricaverruca yamaguchii. The sequence continues at coordinate 1,119,807 of JAOTOL010001609.1, read as the reverse complement.
TGTTGGCCTTTCTATCCATAGACGATTACGTACGGGCTCCTGGCGGGGCGTGTAAGAACCGGAAGGGAAGGGGCTACAGATCCACCTCCCCTCTCCCTTGGCTTCGTCCCTGGTATTGTTGGCTGTGGCAAACACTTTGTGGAGATAACTGATGAAGCGAGAGGGTAGTCTCAGGGCTTGCGTAGTCAATTCAAGTCCGGCGTCTGCAACTATATCGGCCATTTGTGTAAATTTGAACATTGCACCTATTTCACCTCCTGAATGATGACGAACTAATCAACTTTCACATTCCTTCGGCACATATTTCTACCACTGAAATGTTCGTCAATATCATACATTGTTAACAGTCTTATGTACCTCAAAATCCTGCCCAGAACGAAGTGTAAGCTTCTCACTGCAAGCCATCATCAGAATATAACTAAACTGATCCAATTCTCGACCTACATTGAAAGCCTTTGTCAACCGAGGCAGGCTATGCAAAGTGCTACGCCCCCAACCCTATTGAAATGCAACAGTCGCGATGTTCGACATTGCAGACGGCAGAACAGATGGCCAGAATGCAGATACAGCACACACCTGTGTTGCGGTATCGGTGCCGCTCCAGTGGCAGACAACGGCGGCCCGATCCGATAGGTGTGCACGTGTGTGGTGTCGTCATCGGCCCGGCACGACTAGCTGACGTCGGTCGACGGCGCGGTCCGATAGGTACACACCTGTGTGTCGGTCTCGGCCCCGCACCATTAGCTGATGTCGGTCGACGGCGCGGTCCGATAGATGCACACCTGTGTGTCGGTCTCGGCCCCGCACCATTAGCTGATGTCGGTCGACGGCGCGGTCCGATAGATGCACACCTGTGTGTCGGTCTCGGCCCGCACCATTAGCTGATGTCGGTCGACGGCGCGGTCCGATAGATGCACACCTGTGTGTCGGTCTCGGCCCCGCACCATTAGCTGATGTCGGTCGACGGCGCGGTCCGATAGGTGCACACCTGTGTGTCGGTCTCGGCCCCGCACCATTAGCTGATGTCGGTCGACGGCGCGGTCCGATAGGTGCACACCTGTGTGTCGGTCTCGGCCCCGCACCATTAGCTGATGTCGGTCGACGGCGCGGTCCGATAGGTGCACACCTGTGTGTCGGTCTCGGCCCCGCACCATTAGCTGATGTCGGTCGACGGCGCGGTCCGATAGGTGCACACCTGTGTGTCGGTCTCGGCCCCGCACTATTAGCTGATGTCGGTCGACGGCGCGGTCCGATAGGTGCACACCTGTGTGTCGGTCTCGGCCCCGCACCATTAGGTGACGTCGGTCGACGGCGCGGTCCGATAGGTGCACACCTGTGTGTCGGTCTCGGCCCCGCACCATTAGCTGATGTCGGTCGACGGCACGGTCCGATAGGTGCACACCTGTGTGTCTGTCTCGGCCCCGCACCATTAGCTGATGTCGGTCGACGGCGCGGTCCGATAGGTGCACACCTGTGTGTCTGTCTCGGCCCCGCACCATTAGCTGACGTCGGTCGACGGCGCGGTCCGATAGGTGCACACGTCTGTGTCGGTCTCGGCCCCGCACTATTAGCTGATGACGGTCGACGGCGCGGTCCGATAGGTGCACACCTGTGTGTCGGTCTCGGCCCCGCACCATTAGGTGATGTCGGTCGACGGCACGGTCCGATAGGTACACACATGTGTGTCGGTCTCGGCTCTGTTCCAGCCTATGAGGTGTTCAATCAAAATTGCATTGTATTGCACGGTGTGCCAGTGTGTTTTTTTTTCAGTTGGTGGATAGCATACGCTGTATTATCCTCACACCTTTTAGATGTGGTTGGATTTGAATGGGATTGGCTGGGATTGTGACACTTCTTTCGGATTTTGCTTAGAATTCGGGTTGATATCCAAGATATATCGTTTTCATACTTGCTGTGACAAATCAGTATGCAAACAAACAGATTGAAGTTGGATTTACGTTCTGCCTGCCAATGCACTTGGATTACAAATGAATTCACTTAAACGGATGAACGGATTCGGATTGAATAGAATGATGAAAGTTTAGTTTGCATGACCAAGCATTAGGATTGGTAATAATGATGTAGGTGGTGGAAATATGACTTTTCTGGATGCTAAATAGCTGTAAACATATGTTCCACTCTGTGGCAAAATGGAGGCAACAGGGGGCTGCTGGATGTGGTTGAAAAAGGCTCCTTGACTTCAATTGGATATGATTTCATTGGATTGCGTTTGATTTTGTGTTTTATATTGTATATATATATCCCTAACCCTATTCCTATAACTAAACTCTCTATCTCTATCTATAT